>SCLG01000320.1:137559-169967 GCA_004367875.1 Oikopleura albicans | reverse complement strand
CTAACCCTAATTCGATTATTTTTTTGTTTTGGTAATTTATTCTAGATTTTGTTATGTTTGACCAATCATTTTTATTTTTATTTCGCAACTCGTGCATCGTAAAACATACAATATTTGGTATTATTCTTTTCACGTAGGGTGGTGATCCGACTGGAGTGGGTAATGGTGGAGAATCAATATGGGGCGGAAAATTTGAGGATGAATTTAAACTTGGTCATTTGATGCATAATAAGAGAGGTATTGTGTCCATGGCAAACTCCGGGGAGAATACCAACGGAAGCCAATTTTTCATCACGTTTGCGTCATGTCAACATCTCGATGGAAAGGTAATAGAAAATGTTATTTTCAAAATTATGTTAGAATCGGGACATTTTTATGTGTGAACAAGCGATAAAGAATTTAAAATTCTTAACACAGTAATCTTTCTCCCAGTTTTGTTACAGCCACGTTGCATTTCGTCATGTTTTAACTTATCTTGCAGAAATGGACATACTTTACACCTATAGATTGGTTATAAGGTCACATCAAAAGCATGTTTTTTGGGGAAAAAATCTTTAAAGTCATGTCTTTTTACGCTTTTTTGGATGAAAAACTTCCCAATAACTGGATTTTCGACAGGAGAAAAGTTGATATAAATTAGGTCAACGCGATATGGTTAAAATTAGCCTAACTTTGGAAATGGATTTCGATTTTTTCTCATTTTTTAGTATTTCTTTATTTTAGCATGCTGTTTTTGGACGATTGGTTGGTGGCGCTGATACGTTAAGATCATTAGAATTGGCTCCAACCGATAAAAAGACAGATAGACCGATTGAAGATATAAAAATATTATCGTCGGAAGTTTTTGTTGATCCGTACCCAGAAGCTCAAAAATTACTAGAGGCTGCTCGAGAAAAGGTGGATTACTAATAGGATTTATTTGATGTAAATTATATCTTTGTCAAATATGGGATCATGAAATTTTCCTATTGCTTAAAGCAGGGCTCGGCAAAAGTTACTTTTCCTCAAAAGTACTTTCGAACTGCCGAGGAAAGTTGAGGAAAGTTTTTTTTATGGGACATGACCTCGGCAGCTGAGGAAAGTTGAGGTATTTTTTAAACCTGACCTCGTGAGCTGAGGAAAGTTGAGCTTTTTTTTTAAGGCTGACCTCGTGAGCCGAGGAAACTTGAGCTTTTTTTTATTCGATTTTTGCCGAGCCCTGGCTTAAAGGGGACTGGTGTTAGACCCCAACGGAATTGTCGGAATTTTGTTTTTGCCTTTTCTGGAGTCTGTCAACTCGGGTAGGTCTGTAAAAAAAGTCTGATAATTTTGTCGTTTTGGGGTCTTTTTGACAGCAAGATCATATAAGTTTGTTGGACATACGCGGGATACTAAGTCAAATAGTGAGGACTTGCTCAATAGATTTGTCCCAGATAATATTCGAAAAACAGTCCAAAAAACCCGAGACATAACCGACACCAATGTTATGCCTTACATAATTTTGAAAATTGGGGTTACTGACCAATGGGGTCATTTCGTTTTACACCCCCTGCGCCGTTATCGGGTCAAATTTCTACTCGCTTTTGGCAATATGCAAGTTGTGACCCGATAACGGGACGAGCGGGGATTTTCTAGAACGTCTCATATGTCTATTTGTTTATCTCATATTTCTGCACTCCTATTTGAATAATTATTTATACAAAAAAATATTATCGGAAATTGGGCCTTGGCTTGTTTAAGCCATGGCTAAGATTTTTTTTTGTAGCATGCGTTCATTGAACTGAAAAATAGATACTTACAATATAAGATAGTGCACCACTAATGTCACAAAATAAAACAGTCCTTTAAGACTGTATAAAGAAAAAACTGGTCATTCTTTCAGAAAAAAACTTGCTTTCAAAATATTCTGAAAAATAGAGAAAAGGTTGAGATCATCTAAATGAGAAGTCTACTTATTCACGACATTTTTTGACCGATAACGGCGCAGTGCGTAGGTGGGGTGGCTGGAAAACTTTGAGTCGACATTTTGACCCTATAACGGCGCAGGGGGTGTATAAAATATATATGTCTGCTTAATTTAGTATAATTCAGCTTAATACACTTGTACAATTCAGGATGACGTTGACTCTGAAAAACCATTTATTTCTGAAAAGAAACACGACATATCCAAACCAAAAGCATATGGTACAGGCATTGGCAAATACATCAATAAAAATAAATTGAAAAGGTCGACAGATGACGACGGGCCCTCTACATCAGCGGCCGGCTCGTCGGAAAAGAAAAAAGTTAAAAGTTGTTCCAAGTTGACTGATTTTAGCGAATGGTAAAAAAAATCTACGGTTTAGTATGTGTACGTCTAATCGAAAACAACTACCCGCGCTGGCATATTTTTTGTCTATAGTATCATGGCTTTTTGAATTCCGAACTAGGCTGTCCCAAGCTTTTTTCGAGGGTCTCGAAATCAAAAAAAAGTATACCAGGTGATAGAGCGTGATCCACTGATAAAAAATCTCATTACAGGACCCCCCGAATGTTAACCCTAAGGGCCCCTAGGCTACCCCTGGGACTAACAATTTTTTTGTCCATTTTTTTGGTCACAAGCACCTCTGATTAATTGTCTTTTCATGTGTCAAAAACGAAATAACAAATATCATAGTTTATCGTGAAGTAAAAGACAGGGTGCCCTAGGGTTAACTAGGGTAAGGTAAATTTAGCGTCTATCTCCGATAGTTTAAGTTAAGGTCCAATTTTTGTTTTGTTTGCGTCCAAACTTTTCGAAAAAAGTGCACATACTAACACTATTAACAAAAACTGCCATGGTTAATATCACATTTGAGTTAAATTCCCTTCCGCCTGTAAACATAAACTAAATTCATCTATTCGAATCGTTTATTGAGTACTTTTTATTTTCATCAAATTACATTTTACTGCATCATAGAATGGAAGATGAAAACGGTCAAGGTGGGAGTGTGGTAACCGAGTACAGTAGTTATGAAGACTTTCTCGATTCACAAATTACAGCCACGGATCTCTACTACTTGGAGGACGAAGAGTTAGGTCGGTTTTTTTTCGTACAACACAAACTTGTATTTACGATTTCCAGAGCAAGTACCTGACCTAGTTGCTTTAGGATCAGTTATTGTTTTTTAGAATGAAGAATTTCATATCGTAACAAAACCGATTCCACGCCCACTATGTCCCGTATTGTCCACTATGTATTTTGAAATTTAATTAATAAATAAATTAGTTTGTATTGTACGTAAAGAAACCGACGTTAGCGCGGCAGCTAGTTGAACTTGGATATCGTGGAAGCGGCGAAGTTTTAAAACGCGAAGAATTCGAGCAACGTAAGGCCGCCGCCGAGGCATCCCGCCTCTCAAAACGAACGCAGCAAAAGGTGGTTTTTTCATTCTAAACCTATAGCAAGATTCATTAATCAGAAAGTTCAAAAGAGAACTGTGACGTTTAATTTTTTGTTGCCATTGTTTATATGTAAATACTCTCTAGGGTGTCATATTACAACTTGCCGGAAATCGAGTATTATGCTACTCATTGGATCCTATTTTTCACGACGATCACGGCATGGTAGTTAAAAATTAGAAACTATGAAATTTGGTCCCCTTTTCGGTCAAAATGGGTCAAATTACAACTTGCTTAAAATCGAGTATTACGAAAAGGTTTATTATCAAACAACCCACTAAAGGCTTTATCGAGTCATGGACGTAATCTCGACGACAACTTTTTGCGCGCGTTGGCTGAGCGCGAGGAGGCCAATCGCCTCGCCAAAATGACATCAATAATTTTCATCCGCGATCGGAATGCACGCGGACAGGAAATATCCGGATATGTTGACTATGCCCATCGCTTAAAAACGGACGACTTCGATCAAATATTTTTGGGCAAAAAACGCCTTTTACCGCGCAGTACAGACTTGAGCTTTTATAATTGGGAGACCCAGCGAGCGACTCTTAACCCAACTCCTAATTATCAGGTTTGATATACTGTATATCATATACATCATGAATTTTAACAAGTTTGAATTTTGTCTTAAGCTTTTAAGTCATTTCTGATCAGTTTCAACGATAAATAGAAAAATATGAATATGCAGTTGCTATAAATCAATATCTGGCAAATTTATCCGATTCCCGAAAAATAAGTTGATGAATTTAAAATTTATTGTTCAGGTCATCGCTGAAAACACAAACGGATTATTATTCAAGTCGAAAAGGGATCGTAAAATAATTAATGGTAAGTTCAAATTAAAATATTGTTTTTTTAAATTATAATGATATTATCTTAACTGCAGTCCGTTTTGAATGTAAGGACTGTATATTAATCATAAATGTAATAAATTTTGATTTAGTGGACCCAAAGGCCGCATCGCCCGGTGACAATTCAGTGCGTCTTCCAATTGAGACGGATATGTATACGGAGGTTGTTATTTACGATCATGTCACACGTCGAAAAACATAACCCTTATCATCTGTACCTTCCTATCTGAATATTTATTTTTATAACTAATAAGATAATTTTATATTTCCTAAAACGAAAAAAAAACTTTATTTCAATTCAGTAGCGTATCTGTCATGGCTCGTGGTCAGCAAAAAATCCAATCTCAACAGAAGAATGCTGAAAAGCAAGCAAAGATGAAAAAACAAAAAGGTCATGATCAAAAGTCGGCGGCTGCTGCGGCCTTGAAAATAACTTGTCAGGTTTGTGGATCGGAATTAACTTTCTTTCTTGACTTCTTTCTTTTTGGCCTACATGTTTTACTTGAGTAAATGTTCACTTGAACTTACTATGTATTTTTGGGGACATAGCAAGGCTTGAATAATTTTTCGCCAAAAATTTCCTTGAAATTGTAGCATCTCTGGCGTGTCTTCTCTAGCTGATCGTGAAAAAAAAAATTAAAAATTCTAAGATATTTATTTTATATTGGCTTTCAAAAAAAGTATAACGTGTTCTAACTTTAAAAAAATTCACGATTAGCAAAAGAAGACACGCCAGAGATGCTACAGGGGGTTGGTTATAAGGTCAGCCATTTGTGCTTTTTGGGAAAAAATCTTTCAAATCATGTCTTTTAACGTTTTCTTTTTGAACTTTTTCCCAGCACTAAGGTCTTATTGCGGGAAAAAAATTCAGATTAGTTATAAGGTCAAGTCAGTTTTTTCAAAGTGAATTAAGGGCAAGTCAGTTTTTTCAAAGTGAATTAAGGTCAAGTCAGTTTTTTAGACCTTGACCTTATAACCAACCCCCAGGGGGATCCACACAGGTGTACAATTTCAAGGAAAATTTTGGCAAAAAAATTTAAATCGAAATGTCTACGGTAAAATCGAATCGAATCCCCAAGTAAAGTCGTTTTCGCACAAGTTGTGCTGGAGCGGTAAACAACAGTTAACTTTTTCTGTCACTTTCGGTTCCCAATAAAATAACAAAAACAAAACATAGGTGTGTCGAACGCAAATGGGCGATCCGAAGACATTCAAACAACATTTTGAGTCGAAACATTCAAAACTACCTTTTCCCGCCGACCTACAACAAATGGTTGCTGAGGGTAAATGTTAGATACCTGTCTCTAGAGATCTCAAATTTATTGACAAAACAACTATTCGGACAACAATAAAAAAAAAAACTGGCCAAAAAATTCCCCCTATATTACTAAACCCCTTTCTCCCAACATTGGTGTTTTGTGGTGGAAGTTCGTATGATGGTCGTATATTTTAAATAACTCCAAATACTCTTAATCTTTTCTTAACTCTCAAGGGGAAACGTGAAATATAACCATAAAACTACTTTAAGTTAATTTGTCACAGCATGTACCATTCATATTATCTAATCTGTCGTTCAAAAATGACCTGAATTTTCTTTTGTATTCTTCGGGGTATAATCTAATCGTATTTCTATGTATTACATTGTAATTTGTTTGGCTAGTTCA
The DNA here is from genome assembly GCA_004367875.1 of Oikopleura albicans. NCBI lineage: Eukaryota > Metazoa > Chordata > Appendicularia > Copelata > Oikopleuridae > Oikopleura > Oikopleura albicans. The sequence continues at coordinate 164,053 of SCLG01000320.1, read as the reverse complement.
AAATACTCCTTGTCATTTGGGGAACGTATAATTAGGAAAAGAGTTTTTTTATTTAGAGAAAAACAGGTTAATGAAATAATTAACGTGTGGAGATCAAATAGAAAATAATCATCAGAAAACTTATGCAAATCTAGGCTATCGAAGGGATATCGAAAAAAGTTTAAGAGCTGTGGGAATCGAACCTACAACCTATTAAAGTGACATCAGTTCGACTAAATGCTCTTCGTACCGAGCGAACTCCCTCCTCAATTAGGTTACTAAATAATGATTTATCAGTAACACTGATGAACATGTATAAAATCGACCAAAATTGGTCCTATCAGGTTATCGGGTTTTTTGTCGAATGATAATATCCTAATTTAAAATTAATCGACTTTATCAATTGTATGGTACTTGATGTTGACCCTTATACTCACTAATTGTAGTCTCTAGCTTTCGGCATTTATCCCTATGATATGGCCAAAACATGCCTTATATCTCCGGACAGTTTTTTGGGGTAAGGACACAAAAGTCATATTGCGTTAGTGAGGTATCCGCAGCTCATTAGGCCCGTCTCCCCCCAAGAAAATAAATTTGGCTTTCGGCAATCTTATTTTCCGTTAATAAGGGAGAAATAACGGCGTTGCCTTCTCGAAGCAAAAAAGCAAATTGGTTCATTTAGCGTTAACTCGTTTTTGAATTTTGACCTTATCTTGAACGCGTTTTTATGGCATGGTTTGAGTTGGTATTGGGTATCGAATCGATACTATCGATAAGTCTTTGTGAAAAAAGACGTTGTTTACAAATGGAAAGGGAACGATTTGAGCTATTACTAATTATTCCTAATTTCTAGCTCAAATCGATCTTTTTTGACTTGTCAACAATGTCTTTTTTCACTCCGACCTATCAATATAAACTTTGTTCTAGAAACGTTCGTTTTATACGAAGAAATATATTTAAAAAAGGTGAATTGGTTGATCTTTTGTAGACCAATTACACGTTATTCGATTTAGTAATTCCAAAATAAAATAACTGGTACATTTTTTTCTAAATATTCAATTAAAACCATACCATTTCTTTCGCAATAAAATCTTCTTTTTATATTATTTATTTTCAGTTTAAAATCAGCCCGATTTTATTTTATTTTCAAAAATAAATGATTTTTTCATCGTAACAAAAATGAATCCATTCAGCTACTTAATTACGACAAACATAATTTGGCGGTGACGGGACCTTTTGGCACATGTCGAAAAATCGGACTTGAATATTTTGAAATCAATTTAGTTATGAATTTATAAGATTCATGTCAAATTAGTTTATGGCGGTAGCAGTTTATTTCGGTTGGGTAACTCATCAATAGTTTATATAATGATACGCCTAATTTTACGTTAGCACGTTACGCCTAAATAAGCCGATACCGTTATTGACGTCAAGCATGTCCATGGCCGAAATTATTAATTTTGATGACCATCATGAAAATATCCAAATTTTTTCTTTCACCACTCCGGGTGCACATTAACAGAGAAGACACAGTACAAAGTGCAATTGCTCTTGCTTTTATGTGCACGGTTCCTTTTTTTCTTAGACATTGACTTTCTTTATAATAATTTTTAAAATCGTTTGGAAAGATTTTTCCGTGTCGCTGCCTCCGAAAGGAGATAGTTTATTTTTTTGTAGAATGTTAGGTATGAAAAAATATGACTACTTTATTACTGTCATGCAATTGAGATATCTGCTTTGTATTGCTCCTGCCATCGTCTAAGATTTTGTATTTCTCTAGGCTGTGACCACTGCGTGATGAACCAATTTGAAGTCGTAATAAAATCGTGATAAAAATAGTCTGTCAATTTTTTAACGGAAAAATAAAACTAACTTTTTTCATAAATATGAACCAATTGGCACTTTTAATAAAAAACAAATTTTATATTTATACAGGGGGTCTGGTTATAAGGTCACAAAAGGTGACCGCTATAAGGTCAAGTCATCTTTTTTGCACTAAGGNCTGTTTGAACTTCAAACTATGAAGTGCGCGTTAATGAATACATTGCCGGAGGGCAAATTAGTTAATTTATTATTCAAAAGATTGGGGGTTGTATTTCGCGGCAATACCCATAAGTCTCATTAGAAAACATTATATGTAGTCTTGAGGGTTTGTTCTTCCTAATTATACAGAGAGATTCATAAAAAAAGTAAGAACTTATTATCAGGAAAATTTTTTGGTTTTGAATACTCTTGGATTTTAAACCAATTTATATTTTTTTTTTTGAAATAAACAATAGAGTGCGGAGTTGCCCATCCCCTCTACTTTGGTTAATTTTCCATAACAAAACATGTTTGTTCATTAGAAGTTCTAGAGAGGTCTTTAAAAATTGTCTTTACATTATGTCTCGTTGTACAGGAAGTTGGTTATAAGGTCTGGAATTTGGTCCATTATAAGGTCTTATGGTAATTTTTTTCTCAAGACTGTTTATAGTATCCCTAAACTGGAAAGTTGCGGGCACCCTACTTATAACCAACCCCATGTAGTTTTTTTTTATTAAATCATGTCTTTTTTCCTGGCTGAAATTTAAAAAAAGTCTTCATATATATTTGGGGGTGAGTTAAATCAGTATTTGCAAATGCATTTAGGGTTTTGAAATGCATTTAGTTTTTTAGGCTTTGACCTAAGTTATTAACAACCCAACCTATACTATATACGCACGCTAAAATGTCCTCAAATTTGGTAGCTTTTTTCCAAGTTCGTATTTGCACGTATATATATAATCTGGCTTATGGTATGGTTTATATTACTATACTAATACAATACGCTATATAGATAATATATCAAGTTTTGTCATTTGCAAAAAAAAAATATTTTAAAAGAAACGTCTTTTTCGTTGAAACAAAATAAAATCGATTCGTATACAAACATCATTCAAATACCACTGTACTCGATGGTTTTAAAGAAAATGACGTTCTCAGAGATATGCATTTAAATAGTTTGAATTTAGTTACACAGGATGCGCTTTTGACCGGCCACTTTTGGACCAAATTGTTTTCGGACATAACATTATTTAACGACTATGCATTCAGCCGTTAATCCGCCAGTTTTTGAAAACAAAATTAGTGGCCGGTTAATGGGCATACTGTGTAATTGTATTTTCAAGTTAGAAACAAGTGTTGTAATCAGCGTGTTTGAGTAGACGGAAAGGGATATAAATTGCTATTTATTAAAAGCAATTAGGTTAATAAATTAACTATTTAAAAAAGAAATATAAGTAGTGCATCAAAAATGATAATATCGGTTTTTTCTATGCCATACTGTAGGTAAGTAAATGATGTTTCGGCCATAAAATCATGTCCAATGGGAAATCTTGGCGGTTTTTTTTTGTAAAATTTATAAGTTTGGTTATATGGTGTACGAGGTTTCGGTCGATATTTTTTTATTAAAGTCATAGCCTAGGGTATTCATAGGAGGGCCAGCTTGGATATGAGGGACACGAAAAAGTGACCTGGGCGACTTGATTTTTATTGGGAAAAAAGTCATGCTTATATTACAACAGTTGACCCGTTATGTTAACACTATTAGGGATTTGATAACTTGGATTTTCATTTATTTTATCAAACCTATCCCAACAGTTTTTGACCTTTGATGGTGTTAACATAACGGGTTATGTGGCGTATTTTTTGTATTTAGTATTCTGGTTCGAAAACAGGATAATATTTTTTTGCGAGCAAACGATTAACTCGCGTACCTTAAATACAGGGGGTTGACTATAAGGTCAGCCATTTTGACCTTTATAAGCTCAAATCAGTTTTTTGCGAAGAATGTTTTTTGGGAAAATATTTAAAATCATGTCTTTTGTTGGACGCAGACATTTTTGAATTTTTTCCGCAGCACTAAGGGCTTATGGTGAAAAAAATTTGTATTGGTCGAAATTTATTTCAGATGGTTTTAAAGTCAAGTCAGTTTTTCAAAGTGCATTAAGGTCAAGTCAGTTTTTTTTGAACTTCACTAAAACCAATCTCCCTGTACCTAAAATAAGTGTATCCCCTTATAAGCACGTGATTACTATATCTAATGCCCGTTTAATTGAGCCAAGACCTTGAACGTGAAGGGCACGTTGTTGGAAAGCAATTTTTGCAGTTATGTTTTGCCCATTTTCTTTATAACCGTATGCGCAAATAACACGTCTTGTCATTCAACATTGGTGCATATCTGATGCCGATTTGTCGTATTAGTGAATTAAATATGAGTTTTCTATATACCTAGAGCACGTCGTCTGGGGAATTAGGCTTTTTTTCAGCGTATTTTTTTTTATCATTTTTTCAATTGAACGGGGCCAATTCCAACTCGAGATATAGAAAGAAACAACGTGAATTGCGTATTTGGCACGGTAGATGCATCAAATTACGGAATTTATAACGTCGAGGTGGGAAATACACATTATTTATTTATTTATTTTTTTCGATATTTGCAATAAATGTTAAATATAAAATAATATCGATCTATTGTATTGTCCGTTTTGTGTGTGTGTGTGTGTACAGTCCTCAGTCCCACAACGGCCGCCTTCAAGGCTCAAAAAACGCGGCCGTTGTGGGACCGCCGGCCGTTGTGGGACTATCAGACCGGCCGTTGTGGGACTGAATAACCTTTTTGATATCAAAACCCTTTTCATAATATGAAATCGTTTATTTTATTTTATTTTCTTCTTCAAAACCAGTTTTTGGAAATAATACATTTAAGGATGGTCATGACTCAAAATACCAATAACTGTNTTTTTGATATTTGCAATTTATTGCATTTAAATGTCAACTATTAAATAATATCGATCTATTGTATTGTCCGTTTTGTGTGTGTGTATATGTTTATTGGGATCGGGTAAAACATACTCGTGATTTTGCACGTTATTGAATTATGCGTATAACGTTATTAAGTTAGTGAAAAAGATTTGAAGATTAGTCGGAATCCAAAAAAAAAATGTATAATCCAGTTTTCTTCACGTTCAACAAGTCACATGATAAATGAATTATTAAGACACTCTCTGGACGAGAACCAACTTTTGGCCATTTTTAGGTCTTATGACTTATTTATCAGGAGACTCGTTAAGTTTGGCGAAAAACTCGCGAAACAACTACAATCCACTTTTTTGATTCGAACGTCTACAAAGTCCGCTTTTGTTCAATTTATGAAGACAGCACCACTTAAATTGAGTTTAACATATACAGTACTTACTTGCAATAGGGACGCATTTTTTCACAAAAAGCGTCCGTATTGGAAGAAATCGTCCTCATTGAGTGCGTCCGTATTGAAAGTAAGTACTACATATTAGAAAGTATTTGTATCCTTGATCAGACTATCGCCTCCAGGACCGATTATTTTTTGAATGCCTAAAAAGACAAAATACCAATATCTGCTACGTAAAATTCAGATAAAAGTTTATCGTGGGACCGGTTCGTATTAGTAATGAAAAAATCTGCCCAATCATGTACAGGCGTTGTTGATTATAAGGTCAGCCATTTGTGCCGTTGAAAGGTCAAGTCAGTTTTATTTTTACACTGTTTTTTCAAAGAATGGAGTATGTTTGCCCAAATTTTTTTAATCTCCCAGACGGCTACCCTATGTATATTGGATAAATTTACTTTCGGCGAAAAATCGTTCTTGGTGAAACTGTACTTGGAAATGTTTGTGTGTGTGATCATTCCAAAAAAAATGTATTTTCTAGAATGGTTGCGGCGCAAGATGATGACGATCATAAATACCCAGAGGAAATGATTAGAGCGTTTGCTTTGCTTAAAGCTAGTAGGGCGCAGTTTCAAGCTCATCCGGAGCGGATTGAATTTGAAGGAAGCTCGAGTAGTAATTTACAGGGAAGCAAATTTACCTACTCGTGGGATAGGAAAAATTGAGCTCGCTCGCGCCGCCCTCGAGACCCGAGCGTGAGAATATTTTTTTTTCTTTTTTAACGCACGCTCGCGTATTAAAATAACATCGGCCGTACTGCGTCCGATAGGTCCTCTTTTTATTAATTCATGAGTCATACAGATGCTGCATATAGTTGTATAGGGCCTTTTAGCTATTAATTAGCGCAAAATGTGCCAAAATTTAGCATTTTTTAGCTATTTCGGCAAAAATGCTAAAAAATGCTAAATTTTAGCACATGCCCCGCTAATCAATGCCAAACCAGGTAATTAGCTAGTTACCCGTTTAGCTATTAATTAGCGGAAAATGTGCCAAAATTTAGCATTTTTTAGCTATTTTGTCAAAAATGCTAAAAAATGCTAAATTTTAGCACATGCCCCGCTAATCAGTGCCAAACCGGATAATTAGCTACTTACCCGTTTAGCTATTAATTAGCGGAAAATGTGCCAAAATTTAGCATTTTTTAGCAATTTCGTCAAAAATGCTAATAAATGCTAAATTTTGGCACATGCCCCGCTAAAAAATGCCAAACCGGATAATTAACTCGTTACCCGTTTAGCTATTAATTAGCGGAAAATGTGCCAAAATTTAGCATTTTTTAGCTTTTTTGACGAAAATGCTAATAAATGCTAAATTTTGGCACATGCCCCGCTAATAAATGCCTGACCGGATAATTAACTCGTTACCTCTTTAGCTATAAATTAGCGGAAAATGTGCCAAAATTTAGTATTTTTTAGCTTTTTTGACGAAAATGCTAATAAATGCTAAATTTTGGCAAATGCCCCGCTAATAAATGCCTGACCGGATGATTAACTCGTTACCTCTTTAGCTATAAATTAGCGGAAAATGTGCCAAAATTTAGCATTTTTTAGCAATTTCGGCAAAAATGCTAAAAAATGCTAAATTTTAGCACATGCCCCGCTAATCAATGCCAAACCGGATAATTAGCTAGTTACCCGTTTAGCTATAAATTAGCGGAAAATATGCCAAAATTTAGCATTTTTTAGCTTTTTTGACAAAAATGCTAATAAATGCTAAAATTGTCAATGCCTAGCCGGATAGATTTAGACAAACATTAAACGTTTTTATCGATATTAAAGACATATTTGCGAGAAAATATGTCAATGCAAATTATAACACTTGGTGTAGTAGTGGTATGGACAACATACTGTGATCTTGATAATTTGCCAAAAAATATTTTTGGCTAAATTAAGAAGTTTTCATTTTAAAATTATGCCGTTAACCAGTAACATCACAAAAATCGAGAATTATCATTTTGTTAAGCCAATTCGGGCATTTTTCTCTGGATCCAGTCAATCTGGAAAAACTTATTTAATAGGACAAATAATAGAGAACCAAGAGGCATTATTTGGCGAAGAATTCGACTCTGTTAGTTATTATTATCCCGAATATTTGGAGGAAAGTCCAGTGCAGTATCATAATTTAACAGATAAACCAGTTTCATATGACGCCGGATTTCCTAAAAAAGATGATATATTGGCTTTAAATGAAAATTCCCTGTTAATAATTGACGACCAAGCTGATACGGCCGTCAAGAGCGATTTAATTAGTCAACTGTTCAAAGTCATCTCAGGAAAACGCAACATTTCGGTAATTTTGGTCACTCAAAACTATTTTATTCAAGGGAAACACTCCCGCGATATTCGAAATAGCTGTAATTACGTAGCTTTATTTCGTAATTGTGCCGACGCGTCGCTTAATCGAAGAGTAGCAACAGCATTTGGACTCAAAAACGCCTACAACGCAGCCGAGCGCGATATTTTTTCTACTCAAGTTTACCCCTATATATTTATTGACCAATCCCAAAGAGCGCAACTGTCCGATTTCCGACTTTATGTGGACATACTTGGCGGTTGCCGTATTGCTTATAATAATAGTGGCATGAAAGGGTATATATTGCCAGAAAAAGATTTCTTACGGGTTTACCGAATTATTTCTGACAAAAAATTGGTTGTGCTAGCTTGTGTAAAAAATGAAGACAAGAAGCGGTCAAAATCAGAGTCCGCCAAAATCAACTCAGCGGATGGACGAGCAAGAAAGCGAAAACGGAAAGAAAAAAGAAATAGCGAAGAATTTGAATGAAATATACTCAAATATTAAGTCCATACCCAGTTATAGTGCTAAAATCACAGACTTTTTACGAAAAAATCCTTCAAGTTCCCTCTTCAAGCAGGTGCGCCATAAATATCCAAGAAGACGTATAAGGTCATTTTTCCCTTACCATATTATGATGAGCGACACAATTAATTATCGCTCTTATGGTATGCCAGAAAATCGTGGTTATAAGTACATAATGGTTTTGGTGGACGTTTTTTCGAAAAAAGCTTTCGCTCAGCCAATGAAACGAATGAAAGATATGGACGCCGTTATTGCCATGGAAAAAATGCTCAAAGAAGTCCCCGATATCCCAAAAATACTTATTACCGACGCAGGCACTGAATATTATAATTCAAAAATGGAAAATTTATTTCACAGATTCGGAATTAAGCATTACTCACTTAGCGGGAAACACAAGGCCTGTGTAGCTGAACGATTTATTAGAACCCTTAAAAGTCGACTCGAGCGGTATTTTTGGGATAAAAAAACACGTAATTGGGTCGATGTTTTGGGCCAATTTATTGAAAATTATAACGGTACTTACCACCGATCCATCAAGATGACTCCCAATGCAGTCAACGAAAATAATCGTCAAGTCGTCTTTGATAATTTATATCCTTTTGCCAAAAATAATATCCGGCCGCGACTTGGCGTGGGTGACAAAGTTAGATTACTACGAACTAAAAATATTTTTGAGAAGGGTTACACCCGATCTTGGACAACTTCGATATTTCAAATCAACAAAGCTTTCAGTCAGTCTGGTATAGATTTTTACGAGATTGCCGATTTAGAGGGAAACGTAATAAAACGTCACAAATACTTCTGGGAGTTAAATTTGGTGGCTCGACATGATAGTTAATTTATATGGAAAAATGGCGGCAAACGATTCAAAGTTACTGTTTTCAATGCCGAATGTATATTTAGACCGAAGATTTAGTTACAAAATTGGGGTACGGCATCTTCATTTCGAAATACTTCCGACGAGAGAAAACAGTAATTTACGGAGTAGTGAATTGTTTTGTCTCAATTCCAATTTGGTAGATCGCTCGTCTATTAATCCGCACCAAACATTACATCATTTTTGGATTTCGTCCAAGACTAGTGTTATTCACCGATCGAAACCGATGAACATAATTTATTATCCATTACAATTGTACGAGCTAGAAAATGGATCATTCGAAATATTGAGACAGTGGCCCAACACTCAAATTGTTCATTTTGAAAATATATTTTTACAATTGGAAGTTTTAAAACTTGATCCTTATGGTCGGGTTTAGTAAGTCAATTGGCGACTTGTCGACAGGTAAAAAATGGATCGACAAAAAAGATATCAAAACAGTAAAAACGCTCAAAAATCAAATCGGAGCCGGAAAACTTACGAAAAAAAGACACTCAACAATAGACGTTCACAAATCAAAAAAGCCCTCCAAAAAGCGGAAAAAGAACCATTAAACACGAATGATTTGAATATTATTCTAAAAAAAGAGAAAAATTTTTTAGGTATTTTTCCTTCTGATAAATTAGAGAAATTGCATATTCTTAAAGAACCGGTATTTTTCGTAGTTAACTTGGACCCGTCCAATAAACCAGGTTCTCACTGGGTTGCTTTCATGATAAATAAGAAATCGGTTGAAATTTTCGACTCTTTGGGTTTTAATAAACAAAAGTATTCGCCGTATTTGCTTAATTTTCTTAACCGGTACAAAAATTCTCACAAAATTAAATTTTCACCTATGTTGCAATCTTCGAATACTTTTACTTGCGGCTTATTTTGCATCTTCTTTATTCTTTACAGAAATTATATATCATTTTTAAACTGCATACGGAAATTTACAAGTAATTTTTACGTTAACCACCGAAAACTTTACTCACTTTTGAATAAAATTATTAAAAATTAATTAAAGTTCTTTTTTCTAATTTAGAAAAATAAATGCCTAACCGATGGAAGCCGAATACGCGCGGGTCGAATCAAACACTATCGCTCGGGAAAATGTTTTTCAAATTGATTCGCAAATCATTAAGACTCATTATCCGAGGGATAACAATGATAAGATCCTTACATTTGTTATTTCCGAGGATCCCAACCTGTGCTTAGATTTTCCGAGTCTCACAATTGCCGTTACTGTTGATTTACCCGCCAATCGTCTTCCAGATAATGGTTTCGCGGCTAAATTATTCAAAACTTTGAATATTGAGATTAACTCTCAACTAATTACATCGACGAAAGCCCTGTGAGTTTCTATTATATAATTTTATTTTAAAAGTCCTTAATCCTATAACGGTCGTTTATTTTATAACAAAAACGACCGTTATGGGAGTAAGGACTGTTTTATTTATTTTTCAATAGCAACGAATTGCCGCTTGTGGACTATATTGTGACGATGGGAAATTTTAATCCTGGGTATATTTACTCGGGCTTATACACAAGCGGCTACTTCGACCCCTGGAATCTAGACACTGACGCATTGGGCGGGGACCAATTAGAAATGATCAAAACAAGAAGAGCAACATTGTCAAAAACATCAAATGCGGTTAAGCCCTACACGTTTTTATTTCGTCCACCTGTTGGTATTTTAAACTCTAAAAAACCACTTTTGCCAAAAAGTGAATTAATTTTAACATTTGACCGGGCACCTGCCGATTTATCGCTGATAAATACGACAAATATTAACGATGATGCACTTTCTGGTAAAGTTTTGCCGCTAAAAAATGTTTCATTAACAGCGCATTACCACTCATCGCCATATTTACGTAATTATTTCGATACAATTAGCAAAAAAGACATATCGTACCAGTACGACGAAGTGTCAGTTTACCACAAAAATTTGCCGCAAGGCGACACTATAATTCGATTATCGAATATAATTGGTGGCAACACGCCGTCTTTTTTATTCGCCGGAATTATTGAATCTGACGCGTTGAATGGGTCGATGGTCAAATCTTGTACCGCTTTCAAGCGGCATAATGTTAAAGAATTTGACTTAACTCTTAACGGGTATTCATGTCTCGGTTTTCCCTTAGTTATTACAGATGAGAATCCCTTACAAGTTTATGACAAATTTTTAAAAACTACAAGTCGTAAATTTAAAACCCAGTGCGCTGAACAAATTAACCCATTAGATTTTAAACAATTTCATTTTCTTTATTCGCACCAATTCGAGGGAGAAAATACTGAAACAGGCTGGATAGGAATAAATCTGAAGCTAGACGAGGCCTTTACAGAAAATTTTACTCTAGGTCTGTATTTTTTGAGGCAAAAAACATATATTTATTATCAATTTAGTTATATGGACAGCTTATGACGTCGACCTCAAAATCGATCAGTTCTCGCGAATTGAGAAACTTATTTTATGAAAATAGTTTTTCAAAAATAATTATGATGAAATAAAGGAAATTATATACGAAATATACTGTGTTATTTATTTGAAGTCGTTAAGGAATTTTATTTGTACATTATGAAAAAAGAATGCATCGATGTTTATTGTGAAAGATTTCATGGAAATTAAAAAAAGAAAAAAAAACTGCCCCGCTAAAACGGTGCGAGAGAAAGAAAAAAAACTATTTTCTATGTTATAAAAATAACCGTTGTGTTCGCGCCAAAAAACATTCCTATTTTAAACTGAATCTTTTAAAATTATTCACCGAGTAAATGGCTAAGCATACAGTCCCCTTAACCGTATAATAAAGTAAAAACACTAATTATTTGCAGGCAATCGTTTAACAAAATATTGAAATGAAAGTAAGAAAAAAGTTTTGAAAAATCTAAGAAAAATAATTATGTTTGTCTAACATTGTTCTAATTTGGGCGCTCGTGATAACCTTTTCTGAAGTACCCAATATCAAATTTGAGAATTCAGTCATAAAAATTAATTAAGTTTTTTATCGATATTTCCGAAATGTCTGATAGAGTACGATTATCAGACGCGAGTTTAATTTTTAAAAATTTGTTACAAAGAGTGAGTTGTAGGTGTAAAATGTGTAACAATAACGAAGAAACCCCTGAAGAATTGGCCACAATGAGCTATCACCCCCTTGACAATTTCGGCCAACGAAAAGATTTTTTACATAAAGTTTTCGATTTTGCGCATAGTAAATATGCCAATTATCATTGTCCAGAGACATTTTCGTTTAAAAAAATGCGCCATTCGTACACCGCATACGGAAATTGGAACGCACATCCAGATTTATCAGTTCTAACTGGAGTAAAAACAATTTACCGCCGCTGCCCAATAAATTGGGGCGGAATGTTCTACTTGGCATTACCATGTCCAAAACGCGCAGGTGAGGGACAAGTCGGCTATGCTGAGCACAATTTTGTGGCATTGGGAAATAATAACGATATCAATGAGCAACAGCGGTACAATGCTATTCTTTTGCGAAATTGCAAGTACAGTTTTTTACAGAATAATTTGGAGCTTCAGACGTCAATTACGGGATTTTACAAACATCCGTTTCTACCCGCTGGAATAACGGATTGGAACGAGAGTTGGAACTTAATTGACCAATCTGGCGCGAGTTTGCCCGAATGGGTGCGTCTTTTAAATCTGTGCTCAAATAACGAAATTTTTGGGTATATTGGGTATTTAAAAAACTCAATTCACAAATTTGTCACGGAACAAAAACTGAAAGATCACCGCCATTGGGACGAAGCTCGAGAAGAAGGTATTTATATCTCGCATTTGCACACCTGGATTCGACTAGTCACAAATGCGTTCAATATCGCCCACGCAGGTCTCAATGCCGCTTTATATCACTTAGTACGGACCCAGGTGGATTTTGGAAACTTCCTGGAGCAACATCTTCGAAAGTAAGTATATAAGGGGGTTCTTTTTGGAAGTTAATTTAGGTGATAAAATAAATCACCTCGTTTAATAAAAATATATGCATCTAACAAATATTTACTAAAAAAATTTTTAGTGAAAGCAGGCCGCACACAAATAATTCCGTCACACTGGTCAAAAATGTCATGAAAAATGATGAATGCTACGTGTGTCAAAATCAAAATGACAATGGGGATACTCAATTATATTGCTACGGGCCGTGCGGTCATTCAATATATCTTTGTCAAGCCAAATGTGCCGACACTATAAATACGTGCCCGCTAAACTGTGTATCTTACATGAAACTCAAAAGCTACCCTTTGACCCGTGCCGCTAATGACCAAGACGCAATGTCTTCGTAATTTGTAGCGCATCTTTTTCTATATTCTTTTTCATTTTTGTCCAATTCTAACGTATTTTTTTTTCGCGCGCTCAAAAAGGTGAGAATTTAGGTAGAATCTCGCGTTCAAGGCATAGGTGTGAAACCTTCTCTGCCACCTTGAAATTATTTTGTAGCAAAATATTTTTTCTTATTTTCATTCCGTTTTATTCCATTTCTCGACAGGAGCAATATTATTTTTTGATTTATTATTTTGATTTTTGATTGTTTTTATCGTATTTTTCCCTTTTCTAACGTTATCTTAATGATTCCAGCTTTGAGTTCTGAAGGACAACATAATAAAAGCGTGGAGCATTCTATCGCATTTAAAACCCGCAAAACCAGAATGGGAAAAGTCACTTTTTCCAAAATCCTTAAACTATATCTCTTTCTGGTTTTTTTGCGAATTGTCTTCATGAATGCCCCTCAAGCACACGGTGCGGTTTTATACAGAGGTAAGAAATCAGAGATTTAGAGAGATAATTATTTTAGAAACGAATGTTTTTTTGAACTTATTAAGGCAATTGAGGCCAAATAATTTTATTTGAGTCATTATTTTTTAATTTTATGATTTTTACTTTTCCTTAATTGCCGTAATAAATAAAAATTTTAAAATAAAAATAGAGGTCCAAATATAAATTTAAATATTTAAGGAGATTCCAAAACTGCGATTGAATTTTCTGGTGATGGGACTGATTTTCCGAAAGTTACGAACGACACAGCTGGAATAGCGCCTGTGATAACGCTAAAAATCGCTATTGGCAATAGGTCTGAAACGTATCCAAATGCATCGGCGTTGCAAATTTGGCCCTCGGGAGAGCTTGGGAATTCAGTACCCGCTCGACTCACTTTCCCAAAATGTAAGTATTTATTTTTGATAGTAGCCTTAGGGTATATTTTAATTAATTTTGAAGAAAAAATAGAAGAAAAATACTGCGGGATTTTTACAGAAATATTTTGTTTGTTTCAGCGATTAATTTATCACACTTTATTTCACTTTTTAATCTATGGCTATCTTTTGAATTAATAATTCATAATTATGCCACATAAAAAGGGGTTTAATCGGGAAGATATATCGAAAAAAAAATTGTAAATGAGGTCAATTTGTAGTTTAACCGAAACTAATTAATAATTTAAGTGTTGGACGTTCGATCGCTCAAAAACATGCGATTCATATACAGCCCTTGGCAACCAAAATCAGCGGGAACCAAACAGTCAAGTTCGACTCAGGTATCAACCTCAACCGAAAAACCCAAACCCGAAGAGATGCTTAATCTGGACATTTCCTCCATGCGACTCACTGCCAGCGGACAAATGGCTGTAGCAGTTTGCTCAATAACTATGATTTGCGTCTACGTTTGCGAAAAGGCAACTGTTCTTATGCTTTGTGTGGCGCGACGACTCAATACTCGACCCGTCGGCGTCGAAAATGAGTAAGTAAAAACATTTTTAATAATATATTTATACATTACGAGTTATTTTTTGTAAAAAAGTCCTTTGAATCATATAATTATTTTATTCTGAATTTTCCACACTTCCTTTAAAATTTCAAAATTATTGACATATTTAATTTATTTATGAATTTACAAAATACAATTTTAAGTTTAAAACCAGCTCAAAATATCAAACTAATGAATGTATTTAGCGAGCGCCCAAATATTGTGCACCCAATGGATATGCCAAATGCAACAGTCAATCGGGCCGGTGGACAAAACCGGTTCAACCCGTTTCTCGACCCCATGCCGGAGATTGAAGAAATTGGCGCAATTCCGCTTCGTACCATCAGAATGAATTAATTTTACCAGAATGAATTAATTTCACTGAAACCGCTTCAAACACAGCTGTGTTTAAATTTGTATTTTGCCGCAAAAATATTAATTGGTTCGAAAAAAAAAACAGTATATAAATTGACGCAAAAACCGTCACGTTTTGATGAAAATTTTTTTTGTGATCAAGAGCCAATTTTTATTTTCCCTCGTTGCAATTCTTGTCGCATGTCTATCAAATAAGACACCGATTTTTTTCGTTTTTCCAACACCGAAAACCCGCTCATGTTATCCCAAAAACAGTTAAACCTCATTACTGTTTTCGATATTTTTTACCAATAATGACACTTTTTACGAGAGAATTTCAAGAACTTTTCAACATAATTATTGACAAATGAGAAAATAAGTGGATTATTAGAAATTATAGTTATGCTGAAAAATTCTTTAAATTCTCTCGGGGAAATTGTCACAAATCTGAATATTTCTCGTATAATACGGCCCGGTACCTCTTTATGAACACTTATGTGTCGCTTGTCCGCCAGCTCTTTTGAAAATCATTATTGGTACTTGAAGATTTTTCGGAAAAAAGGTCTGGTAGATAAAAGTATAGTGTTCAGAAAATAAGTGCCGATTAAGTGGTACTGGACTGTATTTATTTGTTTACGTTCCCGACAGAATGTTGGAACTCTGAACTCCGTGCAACAAAAAAATATAGGCAATATATCCGTATAATATGGTTGATGTTTTTAGATTAGAATTATCAAACCGTCCTAATGTTTCATAAATACGGTAAAAACGGTATTTTGCTTTATTTTTTTTTTTCAAATATTTTTTACTTTTTTTTCTTTCTACCATTCCTGTCTGTTTTTTCATTATTACTGTTTTGACTGCCAAAAACACGTAATCACTCATTTTGGACAATAAATGAATTCGAGCATAAAATCGTTGTTTTCCCTTTATTTCCATCGCAAAATATTTTGGCACGATTTTCGTCGCGAAGTTGCGATATTATTTTAACGTCGCACGAAATTTTTTTCCTTAATTTTCGGGCGCACCAAGAGCTTAGTTTTCTGACCAGTAGGTGGCCAGTTTTATATAAAAACTAGGATTTATGTTATAATTATTACTCCAATTATGGCAGATATTATGAATACAATTTTACTTGACGCAGAAGTTCTGTCTGTCGTTCTATACTCAGGAAGTATTGACGAGGCGAATTCAATTAAAGCGTACATAAAAATGAGAGTCTCGGAAGCATCTTGTGAGAGAGGAATCAGCTTACCGGGCATTCACTGGGAAACTGGGGTCATTACAGGTTTATTTGGGATATGAAAAATATTTTAAACACTTTTTCTTAATTATATTTACAGTCCATGGGACTTTTTTGTGATAATTTTTATAGAAAAGATTGTATAAATAGGCGATTTTACTGGAGTTTCATTAATAATCAAAATTAAGATTCATAATTTTATAGGCATAATGGTTTTCCGCGAGTCAAATGGGTCGTTCATTTTCTGTCCGAATGTGCCGTCTGCTAGCGACAACGGAACTTACAGTGTAGATGATCTTGTTCAGCATTTACAATACCGCAAACGTCCCGCTGGGGAAACTACGGCCAAGGGCCAATCTCTGTTTTTTTATATCGAACGTGAACATGAGGACTCTTATTTTATAAGACCAAAAATTGAGTCACCAGCTGTGGGACAAACTTCGGCCAAAAAATGAGAACAATAAATACATTTTAGCCAAAAATTATTTTTATTTATATATTTAAGAATGGCAAAAATCACAATTGAGCCCTTTATTCCCGTTCGAGTTAAACTAGTCAGAAATAGCAAAGGACAGGTCTGTCTAACAGTACGATTATTAAACATAAAAATGAGCCAAAAAATTAGGGGGTTCGCAATTTCGTTATACTTCGAGTCCGAAAAGACATTCCCGACAAAATGGAATTCTTAGACCTCACCGGCGCTCTTCGCATGCGAGACATAAAGGTTCGAAAAATTTTAAAACATAGTCTGTGTTAATAGGAAAGCGTTTTTTAAATTAAAATGAACCAGTTTACGAAGATTTTTTTATATCTTGTATTATTAGTAAAAAATAATATTAATAATAGAAACTTTGGACCCACTTGGGAAGTCGGACTGCCATTCCGATGAAAATTTCAGCCGAACCGCGGTACTCTGAAGAATACAATTTGGACCAATTCACTGTTTTCAAGCTGATGTAACACTTATTTCATAAAAAAATAGTAAAGTATATGTTAATTTTAAAATCGGTTTAGACTTTCCAGGTAAAAAAATGTCAAAAACCCACATAAATCAAATTAATGCCGAGATGCATAAATGGTTAGTCGCGTCCCAAAAATTACGCCGTTCTGCGTCTATTTGCTATGGCAAAATAAGATCAAGCATTGCGGCTGTTGAACCCATCGCGAGTAAAATTGAAATTGATGGACTGCAAGACGCAGCAGGTAAAATTCGTCAATGCTTTTTTCCTCGCGATGAGTTTTTTTTTATAGAGGCCGTAATTGACAAAATTGGAACAAATGCAAACTACTGCATTGAAACTTTAACCAACGACCTGGAATCGTTAGAATGCCGAGATGATTTCATTCAGCCCGTGAAAAGAAAACGCAAAGCCACCCCTACCGCACATTCAACACCAGTTAAAAAGCGCCCAAAGTCAAAAAAGCGGCTACTAGACGCCGTACGAAGTGATGACGGGGAATTTAGTGGTAGCCAATCACAAGCGGTCCAAAAATTTATCAAAGATCAAGCAGAAGAGGCAGAAGGTTAGTTTAAAGCTTGTAACTATGTTTATAAAAAATGTAAAATTTATTTCATAAAATGTAGAAAAAAATTCTTTCTTTTTAATAAAATTCACATTTATTTTCGTTAACTATGTTTCCTGAATGAAAATTTCAATTTTTATCTTTGTAAATTCAGTGAATTATCACGAAAATTCACGTTTGATCATAATTTTATTTATCCTAGAAAGCGACGGCTCAAATTCATCCGCCGACCAATCAGATCGCACCGCTACTTCTTCCGACGAGAATTAAAAAAAACCTGCAGACACAAAAATTGCATTTTAATTACACACAATTAGAACAAAAAAAATAAATGTTTCTTTTTAATTATTTCGTTATTCTTCCCGGCGGATATTATTTGAGAGCTATTGTATATATTGGCCGATATTATCAAAGAATATATCGGATCGAGGAAACTGAGAATGGTAATAATATACTTAAAAAAAACAAATTTTTATCAAATTAATTTTATAAAAAGGATTTCTTTTTATCTAAAAAAAAATTTTTCTTTATTTTTTCGTGACTTTTTAAAACTCAAATTGTTGACAAGCAGGTTTTAACTTATTAAAAAAAATATTTCATAATAGTTGCTCAGCAGGACTTGCCGATTCCTATGCCAGCCGATGAAGCATTTTATGCTAATGTAAATAATGAACCGCTAAATGAAAATAATGGCGTTCCGGGTAATCAAAATATCGACGTCTTGGAAAATGATTTTTTGCGAAATATGGGCGAAAGTGCCAATGAAAGCAATGAAAACACGGACAATGGGCGAGAACAATCTCATTCTCTAATGCTTCGGCGACTTAACCTCCCACCTGCCAAAGGGACTCGGTCTTCTTACTGCCACCCTTCCAAAAATGTCGGTGAACAAAATCTGTACCAAATATGATATTTATGAAAAATGAAATGATTTTTTTTCAATAAATAATTAATTTTCAAAATGAAAAAAATAAGTTGTTTTACTCCCGGTTTTGAACCGTTTGGAATGTTTGCGGGCTGCCTTCTGTCAAAATTAGAGCAAAATGTGAACTTAAATCACTACAAATTATCTACAGAATTTCATAATATGATTTCCCAAGAGCTTGAAAATTTTTTGGAGATTTACACGTACGAAAAACAGAACATGGAAAAATGGTTTAATATGTAAGTCAAAAAAAAGAATCTTTAAGCGCGCAATTTTAAGCGCGCAAAAAAATATAAAATCAAGTCTGACCCCAATAATTTTTACAGACAACTTTTACCACAGTTTTACTAAAATTTATGCTAGAAATGACGTCATGGGGACTATTTTATTCGGAAAATTAACCCTAACTTGTAATTATTTGTTTTTTGTAGGTCAATTGGCGTTATTTCAAACTTAAATACTACATCCAAATATATTTCTGACGTTCCGACTCGTATGAAAGACGCTATTTGGTTTGCAGACGCTAGGTCAACATCTTACACACGATGCAGGAAATGCCCATCACTTAATGAAAAATGTAAAAATTGCCAAAATAAATTTGATGCAGAAGTTTTTTTACTACAGTTTAATACCAATGAGCTCTTATCACTTCTGAATAATATGGACCAAGTGGCTGTTTCAGATTTAAGCGATGCTTTGAATTATATCGGTTTAAGCGTACCTTTCGAAATTTTTAACCAATCTAGAATTCGGTACTTAGAAAATAAATATGAAATTCACATCCACATTTACAAAAAAGATACTGAAAATGTCACAAAAATTATTCGCGAGCCCCGTCTTGATAAATTTCCTCGATATTTAAAATTGATGATCCAAAATGATCTCCCGGACACTCTTCACGGGCTAATCGAAAATTTTTCTGTCATTCAAAACAAAAAACTTTTACCGGTCCTTTTCGTATGTACGGAGATGAAAAATTGTAAATTTAGTAGCAACCAAGAGTCTCGTTATAAACGGCATAAAGAAATTTGTAAGAAACACAATTCCAAAAAAATTACTTGTCGTCAAATGTCATATGGGGACGAGCAAAATACCATATCCGAAATGATCGATGAAAAAATTATCCCAGAGGCCGCTAGAACTTTTCGTAATTCACTACTGGTGACCTTCGATATTGAGACTCTTGAGCAAAAAATCGATGTATGCGCGCCTGAGCGGGGTCTTTTGACAGAAGCTAATCTTATTTTACTTTCAATTGCGGTGGGTTCGAATTTACCAAATTACTCGCCAAAATGTTGGGTTCGGAAATCCTCAAATCCGGAGGAAGAAGCGCGCTTGATAAAATGCTTTGTTGCTGAATTACAAAAACTTTGGTCCGAAAAAGCAAAAACCTTACCGTCATGGGTGGAAGACGGATTTGCTGCGTTAGATTTAATGCATTATCAACTTAAGCTAAGAAAAGCAAAATGGTTTGAGTACCAACAATTATGGCGCTACAAACGCGCTTTACGAAAGTTTACATTGCTCGACATTTTTGGATATAATTCCGGTAAATTTGACCTACCCTGCATGGCCGGCCCGCTTTTAGTCGAGTTGCAAAAAACGACTAAAAAAGTTTCGATTTTGAAAAAAGGTTCCTCATATTTCACAATTTCCACGGACAAATTCATATTCAAAGATGTTTTACGATTTCACGCACCGTGTTCTTATGACAAATTTGTGTCTGTGTGGGGAACACCTGGCGCCAAAAGTATTTGGCCATACTCGTATTTTTCGAGTATTGAAGAGATCAAAGCCGCGAAGAAGTTCCCGCCCTTGTGCGCTTTCGAGTCAAAACTTCGAGGTGACGCGCGGCCAGATATGATAACTTATATTACCGCCAAAAGGGAGTTTTATCGTCGCAAACTTTTGCCAAAAGAGGATTCAGGCCGTATTTGCTCGATGTATGGGTTTCTAAAGTTTTATAATCTTCAAGACGTGCAACCCTTAGCATTTGCCCTTGAAAATTGTTTTGATGCATACCACAAATATTTTGGTGTTGACGCACTGACGGCTGTTAGTTTACCCTCACTGGCTCAGACCGCGATGTTTAAAAATTACGCCCCTAATTCCCCATTAATATATTCGTTTTCGGAAATCAACAAGGAAATTAACGAACTTTTCCGCCAAAACATTTTAGGCGGTATGGTTAACGTTTACCGCCGACATGTGCGCACATTTGACGGACCCGATACTATTCCTACAGCTGCCAGATTTGCGGCTAATGGCAAACCCTTCACAACAATTATCTCCCTTGATTTCACCTCAATGTACCTAACGTGTCAAAAACAAGACATGCCAACATCGCCCGGAATTTTATGGACGCAATCGGGCTTATCCTATACGAAAAACGTTATGTGCTCTGGACATTCATTTCGCGCTCAACAGTGGCTTTGCTACAAACAAGCCACGGGTATGTTTTCCTTATAATACAGTGACATATTTCGGAGGGTTTAGGTTTAATTGTTTTGTAACATTGAAACATATTTTCAGAATTAATTTACTCGCAGATTTCACAAAAATAGCTAAAAATACCAAACATTTCTGTATCTAAAATTACTATTTAGATCCTTTCTTACTGAATAACGATGGCACGCGGTCTATAATCCAAACCAAATATCACCGAGGAGAGGTTAAAATATGGAGCTCAAGATTCCGGAAAAATACCTGGCCTGTTGATGGATATGCCGAAACTGACCACGGAATAAAGATCTATGAATTTATGGGCGAAAGATGGCACTCCGGTTGCCCCCGCTGTAACCCAAACGGAAACGACCCTGTTTGGTGCCGTAAAAAAGAGGACATTTTACGCCAGGATTTCAAACTCGAATATATTTGGCAGTGTCAATTCGATAGGCAGTTAAGGGAAATTGAGTTTGTTGAAACGCCGAATATACCGGATATATTGAAAACTTCGCAGACCGAGCAAGATATCATTGACGGCATAAAATCAGAAAAATTATTTGGTTTTATAGTTTGCTCCATTTCTAGCTCTGATGATGTGGTTAAAAAAATGTCCAATTTCCCGCCTGTTATAAAGCGTCTCAAAATAACTCAAGCACATTTGACTGATTATATGAGGGAGCAAATCCGAATCGAAAAACCCACGATCAAAAAATTTGAACGCGAAACTTTGGTACAATGTTTCAACGCAGAAAACCACCTATTATTGACCACACTTGCCAAATATTATATTGATGAGGGTTTAGTAATATCAAATATTAAAACTTTCATTCAATATATACCAAGTAAAGGCCTTCTGCCGTTTGTGGAACACGTAACAAAAATGAGAATCGAGGCCGAAAAAGAAAATCAGCCTACAAAAGGCAATACCGCCAAAATTTATGGAAACAGCGGTTACGGGAAAGTGAGTTTATTTTTAATTTTAGTACATTTTTTGGTTTATTCTTTGACTTTTCAATTTAACTTTAAATGTTATAGACTTATTTTTACTCTTTCAAACTTATCTATTTCAGTTATTTTTAGCGCTTTAAATTACTTATTTTGTTTTAATTTAGCTCGCTGAACGCGTCTCTGACTTCACAAAAACGGTTATAGTGTCCGATCCCAAAAAACTTAAGCGTCTGATCGAATCCCCCTTGCATAAACGAGATGCATTTCTGGGATCAGAAAGTGGAAACATGGGAATTCATGAAGTTGTGATGGATCAACGGCACATTAAAGACACAAAACCAGTTCATGTTGGAGTTTGCATTTTGCAAAATTCCAAAATTATGCTCTTGAAGTTCGTGGCATTTTTACGGAAATTTTTGAAAGATGATTCTTACTGCTTGGTTTACGGAGGTAAAACTTACTAGTTTTTTGGAGTTTTTTCAACTAACTTCTATTCTGAATTCAAAATTAAGTCTACAATTAAAAAAATTTGACTATTATTTTCTAATTATAAGAATTTGAAATAGTTAAATTGTCGCCTTTACTTGTGTTTTATTCGTATTTTTTAAGACACCGACAGTCTAACATTGGCTACGACCGAAACCGAAAAAACAGGATCCAGCAACACTCAACACGAAATTTTAGAATCCATATTTTTCCCAATTATTAAAAATGGACTAACTGACGAATTCAAAAGTAAGTGGGATAACTGGCTTGTATTGACTGACCAAATTGAGGATCAAAAATGCCCGGGAAAACTCAAAATCGAGTTCATAACTAATAATGGGGAAATGTTTTCTTTAGCCCCGAAGTCTTATTTTGCGTTTTGCCGTGACACGAACAAAAACAAAGACGCCCGGAAAGGCGTGCCAAATTGGTATCCTTTAGAACTAAATGATTTTTATAATACTTTATATAATAATAATAAAGACCACACCGTTGAAGTTCGTTCTTTGCGCTTAAATAAGGACAAACAAATGACCCGAACTACGACCGTCAAAGCCGGCCTAACAGCGATACATATTAAATTAGGAGTAGGACCTGATAAAATTACTTGCGAACCATTACGACTGGGCAACAAACTTGTTTAATTTTTTTTGGAATTATGAGTTTAACACTGGAGGAACGCAAATATATAATTGACCAATTCGCTACAGATAAATCAACCGCCGAAATTATTAAAGAGAACCTTCGCCCAGATATTTTTGAGTTTCTTCAGGTTAATAATAATATCAAAACTATTGTAGACCGTATAGTATTCCGCCTGCAAAATAAATTCCGTCCTTATGACACTGTTACTATTACAAAGTTTTTGACAAAAAGTTTTGATATTCAGCAAGTTATAGTCGATTTAATCAACATTTTGTCAAATAGTTTCTGTATTTACATCGACTTTCATTTTCTATTTTTGTGTAATTCACCCGAAAATAAGGACAAAGAGGAATTCAAATTTCAATTTGCCTCAAAAGCGAGTGCTATGAACGAAAATTACAAAATAGTTTCAAAAAAAGACTATAAACTTTTAATTTCTGAATTTGAAGGGAAAGATTATTCTGACCTGTTAAATTCCGCTTTTGAGAATCATGTCTCTCTATATGAATACCAAAATTCCAATCTTCGTCCTTATCAGCTACTATCTCTAGTAATTCACATACAGAAATTTCCTAATTAAAAAAATACACTTTTATTTTCATATTCTCACATTATTTTTTGTCTCAATTTCTTTATTATTATTGTGTACCGTTCCACCAATTAATGCATTAGTGAATAAAAAAATCAAATATCATGCATTGTTTGTATAAATTTTATTGCACAATTTTTGTGCGCCACTGTTGAAGCTGTATTTCAAAAACAAGCGGTAATAAATTCCTTAAAGTTAAAATATCACCCAGGTCAATTTATAGACCATTATTAAATTTTAACATTTTTTTTAAATTTAACTGAGTATCACCTGTAACATCGTCAAATTTTAAATGACAAATTTTAAAAACCATATTCGGAATCACCATAAAAAATCCTTTCGAAAAAGGTATCAAACCTCCTTGTACGGTAAGTTTGTAACATGACTCCTCCAGAGGAGTCATATTACAATTTTGACACCATCACCATAATCAGTTCAAAAATTGAAAGTACCGTTAGACCTTAGTATCAAAAAAAAAACCAACAGACCTATCAGTTGACCAAATCTCAGACTTATAACCCACCCCCCATGTTATTCATATTATCGTCGCTTGATATGGTAAGAGCGCAGTACAGCACGGTTCTGATATTGTTCGTACTTGAAGCTTGAAAAATTACCTTTCTAAAATGACTTATAGCAGTATTACGGTAGAACGCCAAATACCTCATTTCCGCAAAAAAAATCAATTTTTAAGCTTTTTTTGAATGATTTTTTCACATATTTTTTGTCACAAAACGAGCGCAGTACAGCGTGGCTATGATATTCGCCACACAAAATGGTTAGTCTATGACTTTTCAAAATCAGGGTATTAGAGAATTACGGAGGCCTGCGGAGCACATTTTTTAGACCAGAAAACGTTTTTTAACAATTTTTAAATGATTTTTGAAACCGCAAGGGTCGATAACGTATGTTCACATACTTCATTCGTCCTGATTACGTAGTACGTAATACGTACAGTCTTAACTTCCAATACGGATGATTTTGATTCTCGAAAATAGCGTCCGTATTGGGGTGAATTGTCATACAGTGTCCATTTTTGACTGTTTTTGGGACATTTTTTTCACAAAAAAGCGGTTTAAAATGTTTTTTTTTTAAATGCGTTCGACTTACTGCGTTCGAAATCCCTTTTTGTTCGACTTACTGTGTTCGGGTTACTCCTCCCTCAGCGTATCACATTCTCTGTTCCATTGTAATAAAAAATTAATTTGATATGTCCCACCATAGGCCCAGAATAACCATCTCAAAAAAAAATCTTAAAAAAAAACAATTTATGAACTGTTTTGTGACAAAAGGTCCCAAAATTCCTTGAAATTTCAGACAATTCCAGGAATTTTGAGACCGTTTGAGACCATTTTGAGACCAAAAAAAAACAAATTTAACGAATTTTTTTCCCGACGTTAAAATGGGAATTTTAAATTTTAAAAATTTTAATTCGGTCCTAAATTTTCTTGGCTCTTGATTACAAAAAAACGTTTATTAATAGCTATTATGGTCTGGGCTCGAAGAGTACAGTAAATTGGGTAAAAAACGTAAACATGGTCTCATGGTCTCACTCTTGAGACCAAAATGGTTTGTTTTTGTTTTTTGGCCTTCTAGAACATTATAATGTTCATAAATCCTATATTAGTCATTCATGACTAAATTCAAACGCTAACTATAGTTTAATGTATTATGTAACATAATTTATGTTCTATTTTACTATTATAAAAATTTTTAACGGTTATTAATAATTTGTACCGTAATATAAAATAACAAAGAATACACCGTGTAGCAGCTTGTTATTTTTAAACGGGAGCGTGCGAGTAAGAAAAAAAAATATTCTCACGCTCGGGTCCGAGGGCGGCGCGAGCGAGCTCATTTTTTCCTATCCCTCGAGTAGGTAAATTTGCTTCCCTGTAAATTACTACTAGCTCGTGTGTTAGGTAACTCACACTGTAGTTCAGTAACTCACAATTGTAGATGTTCAGTAAAGATCCAACTAGTTGGTAGACTCAATTGATTGTGAACTTTTTTTGAGAGAAATATTTATAAAATTATAATTTAAGAAATATGCCTTCTCACACTTTTTTTCTGCGAGAATACATTTTATCGGATGAAATCATGTCTTTTAAAACCTTTTTTTCTATAATAGCATGCCTTGTTGACTATGTTGTATTATTAATACAATTAAAGCAAGTTGTAATTTGACCCCTAATTATCTTGTAAAATGGTCAAAAGAGGATCAAATTTCAAGTTTGAGAATTTTAAAACATATTCGTGATCACCACCGTGCAAAATTGGATCGAATGGTTATCATGACCTCCATATTGAAGCAAAATGTTATTTGACCCCTTTTAAGGGGTCATATTACAAATTTGACCCCACCAGCGTATTCTACGTTAAAAATTAATTCTAGGGGGTAAGTTTCATGAAATTTAATACCCGGGATAAGCGTCCTTATGAGAAGAAATCGTCCGTATTGAGTGTAAGGACTGTAACATCAGTTTTTAGCCCTTCACTTTATACCCAACCCCCTGTAATATCATCGATTTTCTTTCTCGCAATTGGGCGATGTACCAAATGAGTTAGCTGTCACTTGGCCATAAAAATAAGACGAATCATTGCTATAATTACCGACTTATTTTTAAATGATGTATGATCGAGTTATTTTCAGTGGATATTTAACGTTGCAAAGCGATACAATTAGCGATTTGCAGCT
>SCLG01000320.1:104449-134254 GCA_004367875.1 Oikopleura albicans | reverse complement strand
ATGTAAAAGCACCAATCCAATGGCTGCGAGCGGCTCGTGATAATGGAAAACAGGCCGAAGACATTTTGGACATTCTCACTAAACGATAAAAAAAGTATTCATTCATGCGCCAATTGGCATTTGCGGTCTTTCGGACAAAAAAAAACGTTAAAACCGTTTCCGAAAATTCGAAAAAAAAACACTAGAAAATAGTTTTCGGGAATAAGTTTTTCGGAGAAAATATCTAAAACTTTCTGACCGAGCTGAATCCGATTGTATTTATTAATAAAAATTTATCGAAAAACTTTTTCTCCCGAAGACCGCGGTGCCTATTCATGCTACCAGTATTCTCAACACATTCAACTCCCATTTTTGGATCTTGATTTGGAAACCTCGCTAATTATTTCAAACACAAAAATTCCGACAAAAGGGTTTAAAATAGTGGCCATTAAAAATAACCTCGTTAAACGTCATTTAAAGATTTTGGATTTTTCAAATATTTTTGAGATAAAAATGCAGCTGTTTTCACGTTAGATAGCTTGAAAAGGAGGCAAATTTCTGAAATGTTTCCTTCGAAAATATTTTGTAAATTAAGTGAGCACATGCAAAGATTCATTAAAATTTTCTGAAATTTTTGTGATAATTAGTAATTTTCTAGAATTTCTTAAATCTTTATTACAGAAGGTAGACCAATTCCGGAACGCCTTGCGATTTTAAGCCAAAGTCCCCTTTTGTTCCAGAATTGGACTTATGGCCGAAAAACCGTTCCAGAATTAGACTTTTTCGTTACGGAAAGGGACTTCAAATCTTTTTTGAAATAAAAAGCGTTCCGGAATTGGACTTTTTTCCGATAACTGGTCCGGAATGGGGTGTTCCGGAATTGGCCACCCCCTGTATACAGACTGGACGGTATAAAAAACGACCAATTGTTGACAACTGAAATGTCGCAGAGAGCGTATTCAAGAATTTTTGTCAACAATTGGTCGCTTTTTATACCGTCCAGCCTGTATGTCAAAGCCAAAAAGTGGCCCCTTTTATTCTAGAAATTAATATAACGGGCATAATACACCGTATTATTTTCTAGAATAAAAACGGCAGCTTTTGGACTTGACATGTAATACAAACGGTCCAGCGAGAACATATTTTTTATAATTTTCCAGAACACATGAATTTCTAAAGAAGATTCAATTTTTTTTTTGACGATGGAACCCTTCAAAAATTTTGAAAGTTTGTTTGGTCTGAATTTTAAATGTAGTTTTATACCAAATATATTTTCACGTTTGTATATACATGATTTCAAAGTTTAAACACAAACTGTTTTTTGTTTGTTTTTTGTTCATCTTCCATTCTTCAGTTTTTCGTCATTCGTGACAATCCCATTGATCTTTATTTCTCGATTCTGCTCTACAGGGGGGTCTCACATTAAGGGACGGTTTGCTATTTATGACCAACGTCCAGTTTTTCCCTTAATTTGGGACCCCTCTGTACAGTCTCTACATCTCTGTTTTAATCCGCTAATTTACTTGGGTGTCCGAGGTAATTGATGTTCAAATTTGTCACTAAAAACGTTACAGGGGGTCTGGTTATAAGGTCTCAAGTTGTGAATTATCCAGTGTAAATTTGTGACAATTTAGTTAACCCTCTGTGTACATATGTTGCATAAATGTCCCATTTATCCCTTAAAAACCGTTAGTTATTATTTGATTTTAGGAAATGTTATCATTCTATAATAAACATAGAGTTATCAATTAGAAAATGAAAACAGAGAAAAACTAAATTAAAAAAGAACTAATTACTCTCATGAAATATAACGATGACGGCTAATGGGTTAATTGGCCATTTTTCAACAGATGTGTTCAGAAAAGCACTTATTTCTCCCAAAGTAACCGGCCTCGTTATAATTACTCTCGACACCCTAAATGACAGCTCTTTATCTTGAAAGATGTCTATTTATTATTTCATATTCTGACTGATGCATGATATTTTTTACCTTTAATAAATTACAACGGTGACTCGTTGACATGTTCATGATTTTCGACTCAAAATTTCAGACTATCAAATGTACCGTCCTTACCGTGATTTCAAACGATCTTTTCCCGAAAAAATAAATTATAAGATTGCTCAACTAATATTAACAAGTAGCATCGCTGATTTCAAAATTCATTATAGGGGGGTCTATCTAGTTTTTGAATTTATCAGACAAGTGATGTTGGTTATAAGGTCAGCCATTTTGACTGCTATAAGAGCGAGTCGAAGGCTTTTACGTTTAAAAATTATTCTTAGTTATAAGCGGACTTTTTTAATTATCCAAAATAACCTCCGAATTGGGGCGAATTGTCATAAAATGTCCCTTTTTGACAACTTTGGGGACATTTTTTGACGAAAAGCGTCCGTATGGGAAGAAATAGTCCGCAGAGATCGGCACATTTGATTTTTTTCTTACCCGACCCGAGTGTTTACCCGCGGGTAAAAACGGGTAAAAAAATCGGGTAATACCCGAGTTCAAAAACGAGGTCGGGTAAAAAAATCGTCCGTATTGAGTGCGTCCTTATTGATAGTAAGGACTGTATTATATAAAATTATGTGTCTTCTAAAAAAATCCATAATTTATAAAATTTATGGAATATTATTTTTTTAATATACATAGAGGTGGTCTCTTACACCGCTACAAGGTCAAGTCAGTTTTTTTGTAAGAAAATTTATGGCTTATTGGACCGTTTTCAAAAAAGAACAAGATAGGTCGTAAGGCCATTTCGCGTGTTGACCTTATAACGGACATTACGCATATGATTTTCTGCTGGCGTATATTAATTGAGTCAGTTAACAATTGCTAAGAATACTTTATTAGTTAAAAAGGTTAAGGTCGGTCTTTTATTATTCATGTTTTAATCTCAAAAGATTTATTTCAGTATTTTTGGCCCATTTATTAATGGTCAAATATAAGTAAATAGAGAACAAAATTACGTCATAAAATCAAGTGTACGTTTAAACCAACATGAATGATATAACAAAGCATGGAATGACTCAATTTGTGGGGAAAATGTTTTTAGTTTTAAGGCAACGGATATGAATAATAACCCATATGACATGGACTAATTGAGTAATCAAAAAAATCGAGAGTATCTAAATTTTAGTTTATGCATTTGCGTGGGTTTAATAATCTTGGACGAGACATTTTTTTTATAATTTCCCATAGACGTTTGAAGTCTGCGAAATTTTATGAGTTTGCCTTTTGTAGAGCCTGATATCATTTTTTATGGTTTTTGATGAGATAGTTCTACAGAGGTGGTGGTTGTAAGGTCGGACATTCTTACAGGGGTACTGGTTATAGGGTCACAAGGTGTGACGGTTATAAGGTCAAGTAGTCTTTTTTGCACTAAGGTCAAGTCATTTTTTTCTTGCACTAAGGTCAAGTCAATTTTTTTATGTATGTGTGTTGGGAAAAAATATTTGAAATCATGTCTTTTTACGCTTTTTTTTTTGGATGAAGACCCAAGCTTGGCCAAGTCATTTTTTCGGGCTTGACCTTATAACCAGACACCCTGTACATTATAAGGTCAAGACAGTTTTTGCAACATAAATAATGCTTTTTTTTCGTTTTGTTGCGCGAAGACCTAAATCGGGTTAACCGTGTCTGATGATTCCGTTTTCTGAAATTCGGCCCAAAATTTTTCAATTCAAATACTAATCGGAGTTGTTTGACACGACATTGCTGACTCGGCTGTGCCTTTGACTGATCTTGCCGGTTAATTTTATTTCGTTTATAAGAATAATGCCCGGAATTTATCATAACTACACAAAAGGCACCTGTCATATTCAATCAATCGTCTTGATCAATCTATAAGCCGACGCTTTTTTTGCTGATCATTTCGTTCATTATCTAGTTCTATGTTTTATGGCTCAATCTAACATTACAATAAGCAAATATGGTATAAAAAGATTTACTTTAGTGTTCTTTTTCACATTTTATTACAGTGGCATTAGGGTGAACGCATGGTAATCCTGTTTTTCAAAAAAAAAAACTTCCCAAATAAAATAAATAGACATACTAGGATGTAGAGCTTGATTCCCCGATCAAAAAAGTCCATATAATCTTTCATTGGAGCTTCTCATTGGAGCCCCCTAGGTCGAAATCCGAGAAAACAAAAATTCAAAAATTTTCAACCCACGCCAAAAATTTAAAAATTTTCAACCCACGCAAAAAATTCAAATATTTTTAACCCACGCAAAAAATTCAAAAAATTTCAACCCACGCAAAAAAATCAAAAAAATTCACCCCCGCAAAAATTTCAAAAAAAAAAAATTCCAATTTTTTTTTACAAATGCTACACTATCTTTTCGAATTTTGAATATTGTTTTCCGTATTCCTAAACTATTAGTTTGTGGTTACCCTAAGTGGAATCTTTAGAGAAACAAAAAAAAATACTAAAATCAAGGTGGAACAATGACGGTGTCACATTTGTTCCGGATTTCGGCCAGAGACAATTTAATAACGCCGAATTCATAATCAATCAAGATTTTATTTTTGAGATTCATCAAAATATGTAAAATCGGCTTTTAGACGTTAATCGTCATCATATTGAGTTATCTGATAAACGCTATCAATATTTTTTTGTTATTTAATATTTGTCTTTTTGCTTGGGCAGATTTTCATAACCGAAGTCAATTTCTAAGACATGAGCTAGTTTTTTTAGAGAAACGTAATATTTTTTACTGGTTAAATTGGAGGTTAGATGTTTTTGAACGTTCGGTGAAAGATATAACAGGAGCTTGTTTTCAATTGGTCACCTTATAAGGCCACTTGTAGCGCCAACGAGTCCGATAGGCCGCACGTGTTTAATCATCCGAATCTTTGGACCGAATATTTGGAATTATTAGAGACGGAATTCTCGGAATTTCGCTCGCAGGTCAATCTCGAAGACACGAATGTAACATAAATTCAAGGTCATAAAATTTTACGAAAATTGAGGCCAGACTTTAGTCTTGAACTTTCGTTCAATATTTGAGCCATAAAATTAAACGCAAGCCAATTTTAAAATCTGTTTTTACAACCATTAAGTATATTCGATAAATATTTGTCCAAAAAAAAAAATAATAATTGTTACCAAACGGTTCTGTTCCACGTATTTATTCGCGTAATTTCGATAAATATTTTTAATCATTTTTTAACGTTTAGAGTAAAATCTGTTTGAGCTCGAATACAATCCAATCGAGAAAATTCTGATGCAACAGCGAAAAAAACTGCCAGGTATAGATTTTTAAAGTTTTTCCGCGTAAAATATATCAAAAACGGCCGAAAAATAACCACTTTGGGGGTACTTAAATTTACCAATTTTCAAAATACAGGGGGTCAAATTTCATATATGGCAACCCGACCCTTATTTGGCGAACCCAAGATAAGCAGATTTTATTGCTATTACTGTATAAGAAAAAATTCTTCTCGGTTATATGTTTGTTTTTTTATCAATTTTAAAATTAAATTTGACATTAATAACTATTTAAATTAATGATTTTTATAAGCACGCAATATAATGGTGAACAATGTCCTTAGGAATCAATTAAAATTACAATCATCGACCCTTATTTGGCGCTACCGACCCTTGTTTGGCGAAAAGGACCCTTATTTGAGAGGCTCGTATTTGGCCACCCCCATGTAGCCCTAAATTTCGGTAATATTTTGCTGAGCGTTTTAATCAAACAATCAAAAATAATAGTACATAAAATTGGGGGCCAACATAGTAAATTAAACAGACCCAATTTGTTTATTATGGAAATTTTCCGTTATAACGCGTTAGGGTATTCAAGGTCAAACGCAACGATCATCTTAAAGTTTGTTTTGACTTAACTTTTGAGTACCTCGGCATTTCAACAAACCAAAATATTTGAATAAATTTCATCTGGATGATTTTTTGCGAAAAAAAAAGTTGAGTCTAAAATTCAGAAGCAAACGGGGCTGATTATGAAAATTTTAGTTGAACGAACACTAACGTGAAATTCTATTTGCAAATATTGAGACAAAACACGGGGTATTTTTTATAATATTTTTTTTTCAAGTCAAATTTAGGTGAAAAGTATTTTGGCGACCATTTTTGTCGCCAAAAACTTGTTTTAGACATGACTTCGTGACCATGTAGTCGACCAACCTCCCAAAATACCTCACCCCCAAATTTGACCATTTGGGTGTTATTCGAATATAGAAAAGTTTGCGAAACCGGATTATAGTAACAATAAATTCAGTGGAGATTGATTGGCTCAAATTGGCAGTTTCCCGCGCCCGATATTTCAGATGACGCGTAACAGTGCTGATTTCACTCCCCTAGTGTCAGGTAAACCCTTGTTTATACATTTTAAATGACATCCAGAATCTAATTTTGTCCCATAATTGAGGACCCCTTAATAAATTAAGTCGCAATTTCACATTTGTACGGGTTTCTCGTTCGGCAACCGGATTTTTTTTCTCTATAAAGGCTAAAACAGAGGTCGGCAAAACATTTAATAAAAGTGGACCCAACCCAACCCAAATGAACCCAAATTAATCCTATTGGACCCAGGCAAAAATATAGTGGACCCAAAAATAAAAAAAATCGGGTTCAATCCGGGTAGGGTCCAAAAGGTGCCGAGGAGGCCAAAACAACTTAATCCAGATGGACAGAGGTTGGTACTTTTTGGACCCGAATTTTTTAGGGTTGGGTCCACTTTATTTTTGCATGCGTCCAGTAGGGTCCAAAACGGGTCCATTTGGGTTGGGTTGGGTCCATTTTTTTTACAATTTTTGCCGACCTCTGCAGATGGAATACATTAAATTTTGAGTTTGTTTCAGTTTTACTAAAAAAAACCTGACCTTGTGTTTCAAACGGATTTTTTGTTTTTTGTTTGTACACATCCCAAAATTTTTATGGCACGCGCTGTATTCATACGATTTTATTTTATGGCGTCTCTCTCTATATATATATATCAGTCTCGGCAGCACGTCTAGTTTAAGACAGAAAAAAAATGTTAACCTTTTGGCATAGCTCCACGGCGACAGTATCATGTTAACATTTTGGCTTGACACCCTTTTGATCACGAAATTCTCAATTGATTGTGCTCACTCGAGCGTAATGACTCAACAGTCAAACATTGAATTTTACTCAGATGGGTTGTTTAGACCTAAAACGACCGCAAAAGATATATTTTGGGGAGAATACCGACGATGAATTTGTCATCCAATCATTTCAAACTTGCTTCGCTCGACGCTGCTTTTGCTACTTTCTTTATATTGTGACTGGTGGCCTTTTATTTTTAATCTTTCATTGGTACAAGGACTGGTGGCTTGAGTTTAATGCCAAACAAGTGCCTTTTGCTAACTGTGACACTCTTCTGGTAGGTGAAGATTTTTTTTGTCGGAAAGTGGAACGCAAATATATCTAAAATTTAGTATAGATTTTTCTACAGGGGGTCTGGATAGTTTAGTACTTAAGTAATATACTCGAAAAACATTTTGGGGTGGGTCGAACAAGGAGGTAGGAGTATCAACAAATTAGACAGGACCCCTCTTCATTTTCGAGAAATTTAGAAATTTAACATAAAAAGCACTTTTTGGGCGCCTAGGAGTTAAAATTCGTGGGCCCAAATAGAAAAGTTCCGGGCACCCTAGTTATAAGGTCAACTTAGTTTTGTTGGGCAAAAATCTTTTAGATACAGGGGGTAGTTATAAGGTCCCCCCTCCCACGCCATATTTTATCCTAAAAATTCATAATTTTTGTATCAAAGGAAAAAAATTGGTTGGTTATAAGGTCAAGTCAGTTAAAAAAAAATGCAGTTAAGGTCAAGTCAGTTTTTCAGGCAAGTGAAAAAATTTTGGGGGACAAACTCTGCCGGATAACAGCAAAAGTGGGCCAACCTGCGGATAACTTTTTCTCTAAAAAACTTTTGTTTTTGTATTTTCTCGGAAAAACCTTTTATTCTCTGAAAAAACTTTTCTCCGAAATACCCCGGTGCCCAATTCAACATGTTTAGGTTCGGGAGTCTGTTACGGGGCAATGTTGGTTAGAAAAAGTGGAGATTTGGCAATGGTCGATCGTTAAAAAACACGCCAGCCATCTTGTTGGCCACTTATCGGTGAAGTCCGATGAGTTGGTCAGTTTTAACCACAAGCATCAACGCTTCGTCATTATTGACTCCCAACTTTACATCATGTCCGGCCTATCGGGGTTAAGCTGCGACGAAATTTTACAACAATCGAGCGGAATGCAATCTGAGTATGATATCGAGTGCCGCCGTGGCATTTATGGCGAAAATATTATTTCGGTCGTTGTTCCAAGTGTATTTCGAATTTTGGTTGACGAAATTTTGTCACCTTTTTATATTTTTCAAGGAGCGGATTTAAATTGACGGCACCGACGCATTTTGGCGAATATTTTGTTCTAGCCCACTTTCTTACCAGTAGGCTTTTCAACGCAATGCATGTTTTTTTTAATATTATAAACGTTAAATTCTATACAGCGTTTTGTTAGGCCCATACGGTATGGCCCATACCTTATATATTTTTCAATAAAATCATGTCCTTTTGATTTTTTTTTTTGGGTCAATCTAATTTTTCAAAATTGATATATACGATCAAGTCAGTTTTTAAGTGTTTAAAGTTCATGTGTTAAGGTCCTATAGGTCCTATACATGCGGGTTGGTTATAAGGTCAGCCATTTGTCCCGTTATAAGGTCAATTTGTTTTTTTTTTGCACTAAAGTCCAGTCACTTTTCTTGAGAAGTATGGTTTTTGGGAAATAAATCTTAAAGTCATGTCTTTTTTTATCCATTTTTTGTCCATTTCCAGGAATCATGTATTTTTACACTTTTTTTCTATAAAATCATGTCTTTATGAACTTTTTGTCCCAGCATTTTGGTGGAAAAAAGTCAGTTTTTTTAGACCGTGACCTTATAAGCAACCTCCTTTTTCCTGGACAAAAGTCGGAAATCGAAGCCAAGTACGTAAAAGGGTTTTTTAACTAAAAATACGTGTAAAAATCTAAAAATCCCGGAAAAAGTATTTTCGGTTTTTCTATGGATGTTTGACGAGTACTATATTTACGCTACTTCTATTTTGATAATAACGATCGTTTCTATGACCGTAACTTTAATCACTGTCCGCGCTGAACGAAAAAATCTTCAAAAAATGGTCGAAAAGAACAATTTCTCAAATGTTAAATGTTGGCGGGATGGGCACTGGAGTGACACGTGGTCAAATGCGCTCATTCCGGGTGATGTCATTTCGGTCCCGCCGGGCGGATGCTTTGTACCCGCCGATTGCGTGCTTTTGACCGGCGAAGCTATTGTTAACGAAGGTTTCGGTTTTTAATTTAAACAATGAAAACTTTAATTTATTCCTGGAAATTGTACACATGGCGACTGAGGGAAAGTATTTTTGGAAAAAAATTCGTAAGCTAAGTGCAACATCGGGAATTTTGACATGATAAGTGCTGACAAGCAAAATGCACGGGGTTTGTTCTTAACCATTTTGGTAAGATCAGGTCTTTTCATAAAAATCATATTTTGGTGTACATGGGGGGGGGGCGTTAGTTATAAGATCAAGTCCGTTTTTTTCCACCAAGCTCAAGTCAGTTTTTCTGAGTAGCGTGTTTTTTGGGAAAATTTTTTTTTAATAATTTCTTTTTACGTTTTTTTTTGGATGACCTCCCCCCTTGCACATTTTTCTAGAGAAATCGTGTCTTTTTACACTTTTTTTTATAAAATCATGTATTTTTGAAGTTTTTCCCAGCACTTTAGTGACCTTAAGGTCTTATTGTGGAAAAAAATTCTGGTTGGTTATAAGGTGACCTTATTAAGGTCAAGTCAGGTTTTTGAAAGTGCATTAAAGTCAAGTCAGTGTTTTAGACCTTGACCTTATAACCAACCCCCCCTGTAGTTTTTTTTAGATAAAAAGTAAAAAAAACGTATGCAGCAAAAGTTCTTTATTTTTGTGGGTAAAAGTTTCACCAGAAGATCCTGTTTTTCAAAAAGTTTTGTATGAATCATAAAAACCATATTGAAGGAATGTTAACCGGCGAATGTATTCCGGTGACTAAGAACGCTCTACGTGCTAGTTCAGTTAGGTACCACCCCGAAATTCAAAAAATGAATACGCTTTTTGGCGGCACCGTTGTAATTCAAACACGGGCGCAGTCAGGGGCAGGGTTGCAAAAAACGGTAAAATGGCGTTGAGTTGGCTTTGGGAAAATTGTTTTTCGCGTTGGGGTAGGTTTGGGTTGGGGTTACTGCAAAATTATGCGTTTCCATTGGCTACCATAAGAGTACCATAAGGCTAACCAAACGCGCGTTGGGTCATTAAAGCAATTCTAAAAATAACATTTCAGGGGATAGTCCTTTACCGTCAATTTTTGCAACTCTAGTCAGGGGCGTGTACGGCAATGGTGACGCGGGTTGGTTTCGAAACTGCTAAAGGAACACTTGTTCAGTCCATTTTATTCCCAAAACCAATTAATCATAAGCTCGAACATGACGGAATGAAGTTTTTATCGATTCTTGGGTGTATTGCGCTTGTTGGCTTCGTTTACTCAATTGTCGTCGCCACCCTAGGCTGTGTTTATACCAGCATGATTGTTACCAAGGTTTGGTCCAAAAAAAATTTCCGGGTCTCATAGTTTTCAGCTTGGAATGGAGAGATGTACCCTATATTCCGTTAAATCATATCTTTTTGAACAAAAATGGTATTGATCATGTCTTTGGGTGACCTTTTTAAAGTTACTTATAAGGACACTCGTCCTTCAAAGGCCTTAAGGGTCAACAGAATGGTCAATTATGATATCGACAGCTCCGTTCAAAACATTAGCGAACCATAGGTTATTACCAATTTGATAATTCGTGTAATTCGAAAAACTGTAATTTGACCCTTCTAACTTAGAAGTAGTAAGGGTTGACTGAGGGGTCAAATAACATTATCATTTAAATGATAGATTTTTGTACCAGTACCTGGTAATTTGACACCTTGTAAATAGATACATGGAAATTTAATTTTGACCAGATATTAGTCATTAGATTTGATAACTATTGTGGTTCCTCCCGCTCTCCCAGCTGCCTTAGCTGTTGGCATCATGTTCGCCCAGAAACGTCTAAAGAAAAGTAATATTTTCACGGTGTCCCCTCAACGCATCAATCTGTCCGGCTCTGTAAATATGGCACTTTTTGACAAGACTGGCACGTTAACAGAGGATGGCCTTGTTTATCTTGGGGTTCTGACCGACTTTAACAATAGCGTTGAAAGTAAAATTGAGCCGGACTCAAAATTGGTCGAAACGCTGGCTTCATGTCATTCGTTAACCCATATTAATAATGAATTGTGTGGCGATCCCCTTGAGATTGAAATGTTTAATGCGACCAAATGGACTCTGGTAGAAGAACCAGAGGAAGAAAATCACGGTTAGTGGAATATAGGTGGCTTTAACCAGAGGCACCACGGTCTTTCGGAGAAAACGATTTTTTCAGAAAAAATATCATTAGACAGCTTGACCCAGCTCGGAAAAAAAAAATTATCTATATTTTCTTCGAAAAACGTTTTCTTGTATTTTCTGCCAAAAACGTTTTCTCCTATTTTCTCCGAAAGACCAAGGTGCCATCAGAGGTAGATATAATGGCACACCCTGATTTGCGCGAATTCAGAAAATGACTAAAGCTGGCGAAATCGCCTTTAGTAAGTTTTTCCATTTTCAGGTTTCGCTAGTTTCTATATTCTCTCAAATCAGGCTGTACCGATATAATTAGGAAAAAAGGTTAATGATATCTTATTTTAACTTCTATTAACTTGGTAAAGTAATTGAGAAATGGGAAAAAATAAGTTATAATTTTTCAAAGACAGTGCATAAATTTAAAATCAAAATTTTAATGGTACAGGGGGGTCTGGTTATAAGGTCACAAATGGTGACCGCTATAAGGTCAAGGCATCTTTTTTGCACTAAGGTCAAGTCATTTTTGTTCAAGATAAGTCATGTCTTTTTTCACTTTTTTTTGGGTTTAAATTTAGAACTCAACATATACGTTCAGAACGACAGGGGTAAACACGGGTAATAAATTTCTTTTATAGAAATCATGTCTTTTTACACTTTTTTCTATAAAATAGTGTCTTTTTAAAATTTTTCTAGAGTGAAGACCATAATTTTTTGTGTTGAACAAAATTTCCGGTTTTCTCTCAGCACTAAGGTCTTATTATGGAGAAAAATTTCTGGTTGGTTATAAGGTCAAGTCATTTTTTGGAGTGCGTTAAGGTCAAGTCATTTTTTTCGAGCTTCACCTTATAACCAGACCCCCATGTATTAATTTTAAATAACATTTTATAAATATTTCCAAATTATAACTGGAAAAGTAGCTGATCAAATAAGGGTTAAGTGTGTGTTTTAAACTTGAAATGTGATATATTGAGATNTTAATTTTAAATAACATTTTATAAATATTTCCAAATTATAACTGGAAAAGTAGCTGATCAAATAAGGGTTAAGTGTGTGTTTTAAACTTGAAATGTGAATATTGAAATTTATAAAATCAATTTTTAGCTAAACATTGTGGTTAACTCTGGAGTGAGTTCCATTTATTTGAATAAAATAAATATAATTTTTTTTTGGAAAATGGTGAGTTTTGATTTTGATTTCTATCACATAAGTTATGTCACATAACCTCTCCATACATTTTGACCGTTGTAAGGTCAAGCCAGTTTTTTTTTTGAACTAAGCGCACATTTTTTATAGGAATAATGTCTTTAACGTTTTTTGAACTTTTTTCGGAAGAGTCCAATTTTTCAAACATGGTTATAACGTCAATTGATTTTTTGGCCTTGTCCTTATTCGTAAATATAAAAGAACACTATTTAGACACGTTGGATTTAACATATGTAAAGAGTCCGAGCGGAGATATCAAAATCTTTCAAATTCGACAGTTTCCGTTTACTTCGGAAGAAGCTCGACAAACTTTGGTGGCTCAGTGCGTTTACAGAAATAATGAAAAGCAACTCGTGACTTTTATGAAAGGGGCTCCCGAAAGAATTGCAAAACTGTGTGACAAGTCGTCTGTCCCCTCAAACTTCGCCCAACGGTTAGACGCGCTG
This sequence comes from Oikopleura albicans, assembly GCA_004367875.1. NCBI lineage: Eukaryota > Metazoa > Chordata > Appendicularia > Copelata > Oikopleuridae > Oikopleura > Oikopleura albicans. Next base: position 121,188 of record SCLG01000320.1, on the reverse strand, counting down.
TCGTCCAAGGGTTATCGAATTCTCGCTCTTGCCTACAAACCCCTCAAAATTAAACGCTGGAAAGCGGTCAAAGCTGATCGAAGTCTTCTTGAAGAAGATGCCACATTTTTAGGTTAGTTTTTTTCCCATATAATTTATCTAGGCCTAGTTAAACGGTGTAACAAGATGCCCCATATGATATGGGCCATATATTTTTGACTTTTTTGAGTTAAAAGGGCTAGGGTGTCCGCGGTTTGGGTTAAAATCAATACATAAAACAATACCAAAAATTCCGAGTTTTCTTTGAAAAAATTTTTTTTAGGAGTATTTGGCTCGAAAAACGTCCTGTTTCGAATTAATTCTATTCTTTTTTTATATTTTTTACTAAATGGAAGCTTGATATTGAAAAAAACTGTGGATGTCTGAATCCTTAATTTCTAGAAGAAATTTTCAAAAAAAAGTCGTTTTTGCCCATTTTGACCCCTAAGAACAGTCTTGGAAACGTTGGGCGTTGGGATGCGTTGGCCAACGTCCAACGCCCAACCAACGCCTTGGGAGTGTTGGGCGTTGGGGAAAATTTCCCCGAACGCGTTGGGAGCGTTGGGCGTTGGGGCATTTTTTCTCTTAACGCGTTGGGGGCGTTGAGGCAATTTTTGCGTTGGGAAAAAATCGACCGTTGGCCAACTTTCGCAACACTGCCTAAGAGTTGAAGTCAGGAATTTACCCTAATGAATTTTTTTGCTCAGTAGATTATGCTGAATCAGTTGTACACGCTTTTAAAATCATTGAAGACGCCCCATTTCAACCGCGGACACCCTAATAAAGTCAAATCAATTTCTTTAGACCATGACCTTATAAGCAACAACGCATGTACGACTTTCCCCGATCCTTTTAAATCTAATTTATGGCGGCATTCCGCGGCATATTTACTATAGTAAAATCAGCTTTATTTATAAGGATTTTTAATTCTTCAAAATCGAATCAAACGCGAATCACCCGGTGTGATTTCTGAGCTGCGGGCGGCGAATATTCGTACTGCAATGGTGACGGGGGATAATATTTTAACCGCTATTTCCGTCTCGACCGAATGTGGCATGATCAGCGTTGACGATAAGATCCTGATTCCCGAGGTTAACGAGGAAAATAAGATCGTTTGGCGTTTTAATAATCAAACGGAGCAGACTGAATTGGTACCCATGAGTACCCTGCAAAATGGCGACGGGAAATTTATTGTGGCAATGACGGGTTCAACTTTTATGTGGATTGTCGAAAATCGACAAATGCTTTTACCCCATATTCTAATCCGGGGTACGGTTTTTGCCCGCATGAGCCCGGACAATAAAGCCGCGCTCGTTGATATTTATGAAAATTTGGATTTTACGTGTTCATTTTGTGGGGATGGGGCGAACGACTGTGGGGTAGGGCTGCTGTAGAATCATGAATATTTTACGGCATTTATTAAATGTTATCAAAAATAATGTATAGTCTAGGAAATAAAAATATGACATTTAGATGTCAGATTTTTGGACGGAATATGACAATTGAGATTTCTACATTTGGGTCTGGTTATAAGGTCCAAGAATTTGTTTGTATTAAGTCAAATAACGGTCTGTTCGTTATAACCAACCTACAGTGTGGGCTGGTTATGAGGTCTCAAGCTGTGACCGTTATAAGGTCCACTCAATTTTGTTCTATACAAATCCTTTTTTGCCCATCTTCTTTAAAATCATGTCTTTTGACACTTTTTTTTGGGAAAACTCCATTTTTTTTTTCAAATTTTTATAAGTCAGTTTTTCTAAAGTGCATTAAGGCCAAGTCAGTTTTGTTGGGCTCGTAGTTATAACCAGACCTCCTGTACTTCCGAACTTATTAGAGCAGCCCAATAATAGTGCATTAAAACGTGCCTCGGTCGGAGTATCCCTATCGGAATTAGAAGCGTCCGTAGCGTCACCGTTTACTTCAAAATGTGGAAATATTTCATGCGTTAGTGATCTTATTCGGGAAGGTCGAGCTGCCCTTATGACGAGCTTTGGAATGTTTAAATATATGGCCCTTTACTCTATGATACAGTTCTGTTCGATTTTAATTCTTTATTGGCGAAAGTCGAACTTGTCGGATTTCGAATATTTATATATTGATCTTATAATTATCGATCTCGTCGCATTGACAATGTCTCTTAACAAGTCCTATAAGACGATTTCAGAGACTGCACCCCCTAAGGCACTTGTGACAGGTAACTTGCTTAAAATAACCGCATGCCTTGGGCGTTTTTGCTTGTTTTTTTTGTAAATGGACCCATGGATCCGGTTACCGGTAACATTTTTAGGCCTGTTTTTATACGAAACATTGACCGTGTCTAATAATTCCAGGAAAATTTGAAATTTTATTATGTAGTTATAAACTTATTGGAATAATTAGAGACGACCTGGCCATCTATTTTCAAGTAGCCGAGCCATAATGCGTGCGTTTTTGCACGATTATTAAGGGTGGTCTGCTCGATTTGTTTACAACTCAACATAATTTTTTTTATTACACCGCATTGAATATATATAGTTTTCTTCAGATTATCTGTAAAGGTTTAGTGAATGAGTTCAAGTGCAAAAAAATAAGTTAATTCACGAATTCTAGAAATTTATTGAATGTATGCCTTGTCCACCATAACGTTTTATTTTTCATGCATGTTTGTAAACAAATCGACCAGACCACCCTTAAAATCCGAAATTTAAATGATTTGGTAAATTTTTGTCAAATGATTTTATGACCCAAACTATTAAGAGAGAGTATATCATTTTATTTTGCGTTCTGTTACTTCAATATTTTTTTCCTATACCTGATAACTTATAACTTATCGGCGATAAGTACTCTCATTTTTCCTGAATTTTCTAACATTTCCCCGAATTTTCTAACATTTTAATTTTCTAACGTTTGCATTTCTAGGTCCGACGATTTTTAGCCTTCTTGTACATGTGATAATTTGTGTGCTATTTCAAGTGCTCGTGTATTTATATACGATAAATCAGGTTTGGTTTTGCTCTCCATCTGATAACTACCCACCGTGTTGGTATCCCAATTCAAATGGTTCTTATGCTAATCGAACGCTCGATGATTTGATAGAAAATCCAAATAATGGTACAGTTCCATCGATGCCCTTAACCCTTGGCGGCTCCTCGGAGTGTGCGATGGACGACCGGGAAGAAGAGGGGGTGTTCTAAGTTTTTCGTTAAATTCCTAAAAATATGTTTTACATTTCTTGCTTCACCAAACGTTTTTTTTATCAGACTTTCAAAGAATATTCTGATTTAATTTTTTTTTTTTTGGAAAAAAAATCTATATGGTCTTTTTTGAAAATAGAAGTGAAAAGGTGTACAGGGGGTCTGGTTTCAAGGTCATAAGGTGTGACCGTTATAAGGTCAAAGCAGTATTTTTTGCATTAAGGTCAAGTCAGTTTTGCTGAAAATCATGCTTTTAGGGACAAAAATCTTTAAAATCATGTCTTTTTACGTTTTTTTTTCAGATAAAGTTGTTTGTTTTAGTTATAAGGTCAAGCGAGTTTTTTTTTAATTCATTATATGAATGCAATTTTTCAGACCTTAACTCTATCAGTGATAGGCTATCACCAACATCGTCTTTCAAAAGTGAATGTAAGGTTTTAGTAGTTTTTTTACTAAAGGCCTTTTAACCTTTCCCTTTTTTGTGACTCCAAGTGGTCATTTCTCCACACTAGTCACCCCACTAAAGAGTATCATGTGGAGTTTTATGGCGCTGTTGCGCTTTTTATGTTCTCGCAATTTCAGTATATTCATATGTCGTTTGTGTTTTCGGTTGGGAAGCCCTTTCGCCAGCCGATTTATAAAAATTTATACTTCATGGCAACACTGATCATCCTCACCGCTTCTTCAATATTTATTTTGGTGACGGACGCCGAGTGGGTCGTTAATATTTTTGAACTTAAATATCACAACTTACCCCCCGTGCCTTCTGTCGATGAAAGCTACTTCAGATATGTGTAAGTATAGCACATTTTACCGTACGTTTTCGGGTAAATCTAATTGAAGAAAAGGCCGGACAAAAAAATCTAAAGCTCTTGATGATTCATTCAAAAATAGGAAAATTGAAACTTGTACAGTATGAGGTATAATAACGCGCTTCTCGCTTTTCTAGTTTTTGATTAATGTACGCGACAGTATCCAATTACTCAAGTTTCAGCCGTACCCGCAAAAACGGGTATAAAATCGGCGTAGGGTAAATCAATGTAATTGCGATTACAAGCTGCGCGGGGAGTTGTTTGCGTGGCTAAAGGACGCTCGCCAATAGGAGGCGCCTCTAAAAAAAGCATGAGCCAATAGGCACGCTTGTCAATTCAGTTACAGACGCCAGCGCCGTATTCTTCATTGGTGTATACACAGTTTGGAACGAGTTGACAGTTTTTGACGAAAAAAACGAAAATGTCAACCCGTTACCACATAAACTGTATACTATACAGTTTATGTGGTAACGGGTTGACATTTTCGTTTTTTTCGTCAAAAACTGTCAACTCGTTCCAAACTGTCACTTCGTTCTGTCACTGTTGCCCATTTTTTGCCTATTCTTGCCCAAAAAACTCCGACAAAGTGTCACCTCGTTCCAAACTGTCAACTCGTTACGTGTCAACTCGTTCCGTGTCAACTCGTTACCACACCAAGTGTGTTCGATTTTTAAATACAAAACACATCCTGTTGGGTGCATTTTTGGGCGAAAATATCCCTTTTACGCGTCCGGCATTTGTTTTTAATGAGAAAGCCCTTTTTCGAGTCACCCCTGTACTTGCTTGCTTCATTGACCTTGTTTGTTTCTAGTTTGTTGATTATTGCTGCTGTAAATTGGATTGTCTCTTGGTTAATTGAAGAGTTCATCGTCGAGAACAAAGAACTTTGGAATCACTTGAAGTGCTTTCAAAAGACCAGACACATAAACAAAAAGGTTTCCTACAGTTTTTTTCATTGCCCAAAATCATCATTTTTTTATTCTCAAACATATTTTACGCAAAAAATGATAATAAATTCGAAAACTTTATCGCCCGAGGTTTGTCTAAATACTTACATACAGAGATATAAATAAACCACATAACCCGTTATGTTAACACCATCAAACCTGAGCGTCTGGTTAAATAATAGAAAATCGAAGTTTATCAAATTTCAAAAAGTGTTACAGGGGGGTTGGTTATAAGGTCAGTCATTTAGGCCGTTATAAGGTCAAGTCAGTTTTTTTTTCACTAAGGTCAAGACAGTTTTTTCAGGCACTAAGGTCAAGTCAATTTTTTTGAGTAGCATGCTTTTTGGCAAAATCGTCTTTTTCCGGTTTTTCCTAGCATTTAGGTCTTATTATGGAAAAATTCTGGTTGGTTATAAGGTCAAGTCAGTTTTTTAAGTGAATTAAGGTCAAGTCAGTTTTTTAGACCTGGACCTTATAAGTTATAAGTTATAACCAACACCCCCTGTAACATAAAGCAATTTTGTTAACATAACGGGTGTTAACATAATGGGTTATGTAATGTGGATACACTCCTACCAGCAAACTTAAAAATTCTCCGTTTTCCTTTTTCGTTATCTTGCACCTTTCGGATTAAAAGATAACGGAGCGAACCCGGACAAATGTAAAATAACAGCGCAGGGGTGAAGACCTCCCCCCTGCTCGCCATATTTTTTGGGCAAAATCATACATGTATCTTAAAAAATTGAAAATGGTTATAAGGTCATGTCATTTTTTTTCGGGCTTTACCTTATTACCAGGCCCCTGTATTTTTTAGCTAAAATAAGGAACACTGAAAATATTTTAACCCCGAATATTTTAGTTCCTGACGATTGAAGACGAAGTAAATGCGAATGAATATTGGCCGCCAAAAATGGCGAACATAAGTGTAAAAATGAATCAGCTTTAGAGGGAAATAGAGATTTGTGAAAATTCCTTGAGTGCCTCGAATTACCGGAGGAATTAGGTTTTTCCGGATATATTTTGGATGAAACATTGTGAGAAGGAAATTGTTGTTTTCAATACTATCTAGACTATCATTGTAATGACACCGATGCCTCCTTGAAAACTTGTAGTAATGGCCCGATTGAATTGGTACAAAGTACAAATATGATAAGGTCTAATGTGAATAAAGATTTTTTAATGTCAAATTTCCATTTATTTGGTCCCATTTAAAATTAGCTTTCTCAACATTAGGCCTTATCCAAATTGTAAGGTTTACGGATTGACTTGGTGTCATAATAATATCTACGATGTTTACTTTCTCCGAGTGGGGTCGGTGCCACTGGGACCACTGTTCGGCACCATCGGAATCCGGATAATTTGTTTTCTGGCGAAAGGGTAATCCCCAACAGTTAATATATACTCCATATAATATAGATATGCTATAAACGTAACTATTTATATTTACTGTCGGCGAATTACCCTTTCTCCAGAAAAAAAACATCTGGATTCGGACGGTGCCCACTGTTCACTTCGGCGTCTCTAGCATTATTAAATCAACTGGAGACAACTGGTTGAATTATTTTTTTTTTCAGAAATGACAGAATGAATGACACGTTCGAGCGTCAATTGGATAAAATAATGGGTGAGAGTAAGTCCATTATCTCACCACCCACGCAACCGGAAAGCCAAAAATCCGATGAAGTTTTCAAGCAAATATGTAAGTTAGCTGTGGTCGTTTTTTTTTGGAATAGCTGAAAATATAAATGCCACTAACCATTTGAAATAAAAATTTGCATTTTAAATAATACCTGTTTTTTTTGAAATTTTTAAGACTTTTTTGTCAACCCACGCACTAAGCATTTGTAATCTTGTTGAATTTTCTACTATTTTTTTCCGTATTTTCATTTGAAATAACAATTTACATTTGAAATAACAATTTGTATTTAAAATATATCGAATAACATTGTTTGTGTTATTTTATAATGTTAGGTGGTGTTTAGCTATAGGGGTCTGGTTATAAGATGACATTCAACAATTTGCCCTGTTTAAAATTGTATTTAGTATCCGTTTTGGAAACAATGGAGCTTGCTACAAAACAAAACACAAAACTGATGTTGAACGCTGAGGTAATAATATGTTGATTTTTGTTTAGATTTAACTACTGAGGGGTCGGTTATAAGGTCACCCATTTTGGACCGTTATAACGTCAAGTCAGTTTTTTGCACTAAGGTCATCATCGTGTTTTTTTACAGTTTTTTCTATAAAATCATGTCTTTTTATTAATTAATTTTTAATTCTTGCATTATAACTACGAAAAGCATATGTACAGCGTGGGTTTGTTATAAGGTTTGCATTATAACCACGAAAAGCATATGTACAGGGTGGGTTGTTTATAAGGTCAAGTCAGTTTTTTTTTCAGTAGCATGCTTTTTGGGAAAAAATCTTTAAAATCATGTCTTTTTACGTTTTTTTTTTGGGTGAAGACCCGCTGGCACATTTTTTTTCTATAAAATCATGTCTTTTTGAACTTTTTCTCAGCACTAAGGTCAAGTCAGTTTTTTAGACATTGACCTTATAACCAACCACCCTATAAGTATATATATAATTTTCAGCATCAGAACTGTATACTCACAGACGAATTCCTCAATAACAGTTTATTGAACTGGACCAGTTCGACACCGACTGTTTCACCGGTTAAAATTGCGCAAACGAAAAAGCTGCGAAAATTGAGCTTAAATCATATTGACCCAAATGCAAACAATCATAACTCGCAACCACTCGNGCCTTCTGGGACCATTATTTGCGATTATGACGTCATCGGTTGAACTTGAGCGCAAACGGACAAAAATCTTAAAACCTAACTTTTCATTTTCTACCATGTGGCTGTTACAGTTTTTTTTCGATTTTTTTTTTGCTCGGCATCCCTTATTTTTTCTTCTCTATAGAGATTATGTAGATTTTGGCTTAATCCACCATCGTTATCGTTATTTGTCGGAAAACTGACAAATATCAGGTCTTTACGTCCGATTCGATAATTAGAAATATAAAGTTTGACAGAAAAAAAGATTGTATTTTCCCAAAATGATGCACATTCAATATAGAGAACGAATGCTGTGCAACAGTCTTTTTGTAAATGTACATTTTTACTTCTTTTGTAAACAAAATCATATTAATGCGTATCAAATACAAAACTACTATTAAAAAGTCAACGCTTTACTACTATGTTTCATCGTGATAACTTCCAATTTTCAACTCTTTAGAACTGATAGAAAAAATGATAAAAATATCAGTGTTTCTATGTTTACTGATTGTGCAGTCGTTTGCAATGAAGATTCGCACCCCGCCGGCAATCAAACAGTAAGTTCCAATAAAAAATTGGCGGGTTCCGAAAAAATGAACACAAGAATGATTAATAAAACACAAATAATTGGCATTCAGTACTCAACAGGGCTGAGCTGGCCTCTTGAGCCAAAAAATAAAAATGAGCTGTCCTCTGCTGGCCTGTGGAACTGCCCAGCCAGCTGGCTGATGCCGAGCCCTGGTATTACTCAACACGCGTTCAGGGATAGTCAGTTTTCTCGTGGCTAGAAAAATTTGTTCTTCACATTTTGGGCAGCTTTATAAGCCGATTACGATAATATTTTTATAACATATTATTTTAGTTTGAATACGCCGTCAGGTTACGCGATTTACAAGCGGTGAGTTAGAAAATGGCAAACATACTGTAGTTCGAACTATTTTTTTTTTAAATCTACTACTTTCAGAAAATTGAAAAATGGGCGCATACCCACTTTGGATTTTTTTTTGTTTTTAGGCATTTTTTAGCATACAAAGTTTTCCATGATTTACACTTACATTTTAGAGAATTCGCACCACTAGATGGATATGACAGTGATCCGATCGATTCATACTGGTGGTCGCTAATGGAACGCTAGTTAAATATTATACCTTGTCATGTTTTGAATTAAATTTAAATAAAGTCACCCTTGACTAATGAATGTAGTTCAAAGTATTCATTTAATCGAAAAAACACGCTTAGAAAATAGATGCACAGTTTGACTGATACTGTTTCTGAAAGCAGTATTATACAGGGGGATGTAATATAGATGCCGATCCGTTTTTTCGGCCTGTTTAGCCCTATAAGTTGATGCTCTACGGTACATGGTGTTTTTTTATTTTTTTGAACAAAAAGGTTATCGATTTTTAACAGACGGCTGTAAGGTCTAAGGGTCATTGAATTTACTTCAAATTACTTTAGTATAGCAATTTTACACACTCTCTTTAAGAAATAATAACAAAAAAGTTGATTTATTAAGCTTTTTATGATAACAAATCTTAATTTCCTTGAAACATGAATTAAGCACAACGGGTTTCTATTTTTTGTACCCGTTTTGGAGACGTACTTCACAGTGGGCGTCATGAATTGTAAGCACATATTTGTATACAATTGTAAAACGTTAACAGAAATCATAGTTTAGCGTCAGAACATGTCACTCAATTTATTGGCAACAGTTATTTTTGATTATCAGGGCTCGGCAAAGCCAAAACTCAATTTTTTTTCTCTCATTTTTCCGTCAATTCAAATCCAGAAACATCACTCACGAACGTTCAAACCCAATTCCAATTGCAATGCGCTGGTATCCTCAAATAAAGAATACCACAGATCCTCAAAGCTTTGTTTTGGAGAAAATTGGGTTGTATTGGTAATAACTCCGTCTTTGTCGTATGAAATAACAGAGCCATCTTCAATTAACAAATAATCAGCCGAAAATCGAAGTTTATATTCCCATCGAGTATCATTGCCTAGTGGACTCTCGTCCCAATTGATTACCGCTTTAAATGTGCGATTGCTGCTATCGAATTGAATTTCACAAAAGTCTTTGGTGTCTGGTACCTGTGTGAGTTAAGATTTTACAAGTTTACTACACATACACCAGATGACTCGTTATAGCGCTACTAAATTGGTTTTGAAAAATAACCCAGAACGAATTTTTAGCCCTATCGCAGTGATTTTCAAACGCGAAAAAAATAAATAATGTTACTACTTTTTGGTAACGTTGCTTGACAGCGCGTCTGAGGCCTATGTGGCCTTTTGATTGGTCCTTTTCTTTCTTTTAAAATATTTTTGTATTAGTAATAAAGAAAATAGTAAATAGTAATACAAAAATATTGTGAAAGAAGGAAAAAGAACCAATGAAAAGGCTACATCGGCCTCAGACGCGCCGTCAAACAATGTTACCAAAAAGTGGTAACATTATTTAGTTTTTTCGCGTTTAAAAATCACTAGGATATAACAGGTAAGGTCAACGCCAACGTGTGGGTCGATAAGAATTTCACGTTTATAATTTCGACCTTTACTCAAAAACTTCTTCCGGAAAAATCTTCATCACAGGGATTATCTTAACTCATTTCCTTTTCTCCATTGTCTAGGCACCAGTCGTCCGGAGCAGATTCGTAAGAAATATAGGAGCGTGATTGGCTAAAATGATACGAGGCGTAACCTAGTGTTGGTTCGAAATTTGGTCGTTCTTGAATGTAGATGTTGTTATAAGGTGAAGTCGGTGGAGGCAGTATAGTTTCACCAAATATGTCCTTAGAGCTACTTAATAAAATCTTATAGAGGTTCAAAAATGTCATAAAATTGTTAGATTATCTCAATTCGCAGACACAAATTTTCTTTTCAAATTTGGTAAGAATTCTAAGTTACTAAAATTTATTCAATAACGACATGACTACGCATACTTCGGAAATATTGTGGGCACTATAAGAATTGGTATAGGTCCCTTACCGCGTCATGAACTTGAAAAAATTGAACTAACGAAACTGAGTTTAAATGCATTAGTAAAAATGCTTGCAATTTAAGTCATTTGCGTGGCTAAATGACGCTAGCCAATAAGAGGGGCCTATAAAAAATCGTGAGCAAATAGGCGTTGCTTGTAATTCAGTTACCCCAGCGCCGTAGGGGGCTTATTATTTTCTTTCGAATGATACATCGGGTGCTTCGTTATGTTTCCACCTAATTTTCAAAAAACCGGAAACATCACGTGACCGTCGGAAACATAACAGCGCACCCAGTGCATTACTTTTTCCTCTCTTGTTGTTAAGCTCACTTGTAAACAAATTGTATAAATGGTCATCCATTTTATTCCGATACATTCTATTCATATAGTTTTTTGTCCAAAATGTTGTATTGGACCTTAGTTGTGAATTGCCACGTTTGATATTCTTTAAAATTAATATTCAATGAATGACATGCTTTTGAACCCATTTCACAAATTTTGACAAATATGACATTGAAATTTACTCTCATTATTACCGACTCCATTTACGAGGCACTTTTTGCACATTTTGTGGCCACATTCCGGCGCACAGGGCTGAACCAGTTCTGATGAACAGTACCAACAAATATTATTATTCATATAAGTTTTAGCCAATAAATTTCTAAATGTTGATCTTTGATCCATTGAATAATTGAGTTGACCATTTTCCCCAAATAGTGAAATGTGCACGACTTCTCCATTTGCATTTGTATGCTCGACAGTTCCAGATTCAATAGTAAGATAATCTTCGGCAAATTTGAAACTGTACTTCCATAAAACAATACCATTTTCTAATGAAGCATCTTCAGGCCAATTTATGTCACCTTAGTTAAGGTGGGAAGACACACTTTTTTTCGAAAGAATAGTTAACAGGGTGAGTCATTTTAAGGGACACTTTTATCAAACAGATTCAAATTAAGGGGCGCACTTCTGCGGAAAAAGTTTCAAAAAGTTCAAATCAAGGGACAAAAATCAAATTAAGGGGCAACAGTAGACTTCGGTGAAAAGCAGCAAACCGTCCCTTAATATGAGACCCCGAATATTGGATGTTCTAGCATTTCCCTATTAATTCGGTACTTGAGCAAGCGGGGATTTATTGTGTCTTTCAACCAAACCTTTAAATTCCCTTTCTGCGGGATTATATGATACATTTTCGAAGTATTTTTTATTAGGCGGGGGGTTTCCGTCTGTCAGAATCCACCACTCATACCGTTTTTCGTAATTGATATACACGCCGTTTTCCTCGAAGTGATAAGAGGCAAGACCAACCAATTTGCCTTGTACATATGTGTATCCATACGGACCTGGGAGAAATTAATATTTAAAGAAAAATAAACATTTACAAAAATCCCTCGAAACAGCGTCCGCCAAGGGATCATTTATCATCTCATGATGGGATTCCCATGACTTTATATCTTTATGGACCATTTTGCTTTTGTGTCTTGAAAAACCGACCTTTTTTATAACGACCCGACCCTTATTTGGCGTACCCAGAATTAGCGGATTTTATTATTATTACTATTGACAATTATGCTTTTTGCGTTGTATGTTTGATTTTATCATATTTGAGTTAATTAACAATTATTAAAATTAATAAGGTCCATAAAAGAACCAGTAAATAGTAAACATGTCCGTGAAAATCAATGTTAAAATCAACTACCCTTATTTGGAACAAAAATCATCCCAATAAAATATTAATGCTTACTTGTAACTTTCCACAAAACATTTCCTTCGTGATCGCGTAGTGTCCCAAATATCACTTGTTGCTGACAATAAGGACATCTTGTATGTTGAGCAAATGAAAACGTCCGTAAGATGCAGGTAGAACAGAACGAATGATTACATAATGTTGTCATACGTTTTGAGCCCATTTTACTATTGCGTGGGTTTCAAAAATATATATTTTTTAATACTAGTACACCCCCTGCGCTGTTATCTTGCAACTATCGCATGGAAAAAATCCGCAAGATAACGGAGCGAACGGGGATACCTGCAAGATAACAGCGCAGTGCTTAACACATAAAGATAGGGATTCCTGGAAAATTAGCCGAAAAAAATCTGCAAGATAACGGAGCCAACGGGAAAATTTGCAAGATAACGGGTGACAAGATAACAGCGCAGGGGGTGTATTAAATAAAAATAATTAATAATTTGTGTTTAATACACCACCTACATACGTAAGTTTACAAAACATTTAGAAAAAAATGTGTTAACTTACGTGAATTTTGTTAACTTACGTGCATTTTGTTAACTTACGTGGGTAGGGCGCGTCCGGGCGTAGGCGGAAGTGCTGGAAAACTTTTTGAAAAACTGTTAACTTACATGAATTTAGGCTTTTTTGCCAAAAATTGAAAAAAAACTGTTAACTTGGATTTAACCTGGATATAACCTGGATTTAAGCTTTTTTCTAGATTTTGTTCGAATAGCAGAATAAAACTTGACAATTTCCAATATGTTTGATATCAAGGAAAATGACAGAAAAACAATTAACAATTGAGATAAATAGAGATTTTAAAAATTTTGGATCAGTCGTCTCAGCGGTATAGTTTATGCATAGCTCTCCGTTTTATCAACCCTGTCTCCAAGGTCTGTATAAAAATAACAGCGTAAACATGATTTTATAGCATTTTTGCTAAAAAACAGATAAATTTGTCTAGAATCTTTTCGTAAGTTCGATGCAAGTTTCAGCACAAATCTTTTTTTTTTTTTTTCGCTACTACAAAATGACGCGTACCACCAGACTCGATCTAAATGCATTTTGTTGCTACGTTATTGTTATGCAATCCCGCCTGTAACAAATGGGACATTCATCATCTCTATCTTCGGGCATGAAACTCAATTTCGTTCTTCTGAAATAAAAAAATGATTATTTTTCGGGGATACTATTTCGGCCCAGTTTATTTTTGTTAATCTGACCAATCAGCAAACGGCTTCTGACGAAATAATGAGTAAGTCGCTGACGCACCTAATGGAACCAAATAATCACAGTGTAATTATTACATCCTTCATAATAACTTGTAAAGTTTATAATATCAAGTTGATATTATCATCTATAATTTATGAACTTCTCTACAACTGTACTACAGTTACTGTAGTAAATAGTATAACCAAGTACCGCAAGTTTATGTTTTTTTCATCGTTATTCCGACAAAATTTTAACGTCACGGAAATTCCTTATTGTAAGGAAAATATTGTTCTGAAAAATAATTTTCAGATGAAAAAAGAAATAAACAGACAAAAAATTTTTTTGAATGGCTCTTTTTTTGGGGTCTCCCGGACAGTATAGTCGATACAGTATAGTCTATAGACTCTATACTGTATCTATAGACTCTATACTGTATCTATAGACTCTATACTGTATACTATACAGTGTATAGAGTCTATAATATAGACTATACTCACTGTTTAATAAAAATCTATGCAATCTGCTTCAATAATTTATTTGAAGAACATACTAACTAAGGCCCTAAACTAGTCCCTATTATTTTGGTACTAAACCATGACTGTCTGTGTAATGTGGTCCGTTATATACGAGTCACTGAGAAATGACACGTCTACAAAAGACTTCCGAAATACACAAAAGGATTAATTCACAGTATGAAATAAGTGTGAAATCTCAATACTCAATTCCGTATTCGAGTCAAGAGATACGGCTTATTTTTATGTTACATCCTACCCCCTCTTTGTAAAACAAAGAGAAATTTAACGGTGTGTTTAACAAAAAAAAATAATGAGAAATGGTATAGTTGAGAGGTACAGAGGCAAAAAATTCTTGGCAAATAATGCAAACTTTTTTTTACAAAATACTTGGGAATTAATATGAATTTTTTTTACCATTTTGTTCCCATCCAAAATATTTTTAAATGATTTTTTGTATCATCTGCGCGTGATAAGACGATGTTTCTGGTTGATTTTTTTTACTTTTTCTGTAGGTTGAGTTGCACCATTGTCGCATCGTCGGGCGCACGTGCCGTTCGGCCAATGCGGATTTTTGTAAAGTTTTGTTTTTCGTCGCTGCCATTCGCTGGTACTAACGGTTCATCATATACTGCCGGTCTTACGCCACTCTGCTGCTTGGGCTTACGTCTGTAATTATTTTTCTTCGCCTTTTTTTTGCATTTGATATATCGTCCTGATTTTCAAACGCGAAAAAATTTTTTAGCAGAAATGCATATTTCTCCTTAAGTGCGGCACTTAAGAGGGGCAGGACTGTAATACAAAAATATTTAAGAAGAAGAAAATTGCCTTTCGGTGATTAGCCGAGCGCGATCAAAAAAAGACCAATACAGGCCACATAGACCTCAGACGCTCTGTCAAGCAACGTAACCAAAAAGTGGTAACATTATTTATCTTTTTCGCGTTTGAAAATCACTACGATATAAGTTTTTTTTCTGAGATAAATGTTAATAATTATATTCTGTTTTTTTTTCAATTTTGAGACTTTACAAGTACAATAAATTCTTCAAAAGGTCTACTGGCTATTATATACTAATTTTTTGTATACTGACTTATGTATCCTAACTTTCCGCATACGGGCTTATTTGTACGCTAACTTTGCGCACTCTTTTCGACATGCTAACTTTTAGCGCACTGCCTACTGTACGCTATTTTTTCGGACACTGACTTATGAATACTAACTGTCCGCATAGTGCCTAGGTATCCTTATTTCAGAATTAAAAGTTTTATTGTTTTTTTTTGCCACAATTTGCTTTTAATTGACCAATAAATTTTTGTTTAAAAGTCGAAAAAAATGCCCCTGAAATCTCTTGATGTTCCATTATTGAGTCGCCACTACGTTTTTCAAAAACGCAGAAAATTTTTTTATGACGTTCGTTTTATGCAGAAGTTCCGGTTCTCGGGTCGGTCGCCACATGTTTAATAAAAATCTATGCAATCTGCTTCAATAGTTTATTTGAAGAACATACTAACTAAGTCCCTAAACTAATCCCTATTATTTTCGTACTAAACCATGACTGTCTTGATGTGTAATTGTGGTCCGTTATATACGAGTCACTGAGAAATGACACGTCTACAAAAGACTTCCGAAATACACAAAAGGATTAATTCACAGTATGAAATAAGTGTGAAATCTCAATACTCAATTCCGCATTCGAGTCAAGAGATACGGCTTTTTTTATGTTACATCACTAATATTTTTAAAAAAAATTTTTTGGCATTGTCTTGCATTGTCTTTATTAGGTAAAAATACTTTTAAGTGAAAATGTCCCGTTGAATTTCGGGACTGGGAAAGTACTCAAAATGTACTAGGAAGGTCGGGATTAGGTGAGGTCTTTTGGAGGTATTTTGGGGGCTTTCTAAAAAATTTTTTATTGCAGAACTTTTTCAAATATTGTTAAGAATTATACTTTTATAATAAGTTACTAATTGAAATGACTAATATTCAGTTTGTTTATCTATTTTTTAATTTTTTATTACAGTCCATACTCCCATTAAAGACGCTTTTATTAGGATCATTTTTTCGCAAAAGAGTATTTCAAAACCGTCCAAAATTGAGCACTTTTGAGTAGTGCTCTAATGGGGGTAGGGACGGTAATGAATTCAATTTCGTTGTAACGCTCATATTTTGGTATCATTTGTGAAAATAAAGTGTCCGCTTTGCTGTACTAGCAAACTAAAGACAAAACAAACAAATTTTTGTCCCAATTTTCGTAAAAATGGATATGCTTCTAATCCAGATTTCTCCAAAATAAGAAAAACAAAAATAGTTTAAACACGTGCAAAATAAGTAGTTTCGTTTTTTTTGGTAGATTTTTGTCTCTCTCGTGAAGAAATTTTGTTCATTTAGCTGTAACAGAGGACGAAAGTAAAAAAGTTTAGATTTTTTATCGAAACTGGTGCGCTTCATCTCTAATTTTCTACTAAACTAAAATATAAAATACACTCAAACATTTGTTATGTTTACGTAGATTTGCTGGAAAAAGTCTGTACTCTTTTCCGTTTTTAAAAATCTCGATCCCCTTGGCTGTT
>SCLG01000320.1:69279-89875 GCA_004367875.1 Oikopleura albicans | reverse complement strand
TTTGTGACGCTGAGTACGTAATTATTGGTGTATAAGAATTGGATATACTAATTAAAAATCAGTTTTGCGCATCAAATTCTTATTTTGATTTTTACCACAAAAAAGCGTTCGTCAGTTAACTGGCGGTCTGACATTGAAAACGGAACTTGGTAAAGATTGGGAATTAGAAACTGTACAGCGCCCTAATAATGCGTTTTACGGCGAAATTTGGCAAACCACAAACTACACTACTTCTATCAAGATTAAACTATTTAAATTCTCTCTTATTATCTCGATTGTAATTCACGAAGGCCTATTATTTCAACGTGCGGCGAAAAAAAATGTTGTTTCTGTTTTCCTGTCAACAAAAGGCAGTGGCTTGTATTATACATTACAACGTAATTATTTTCTTGTTCCGGAAGTGTTTAAAATATGTGTTACGCGGAACGGGTCGATTTTGCGGTTTTGGATTTCTTCGCCACCATTTTGTTATGATGCAAATTGCATCATGGCAATTACTTCCAATTATAAAA
Organism: Oikopleura albicans; assembly: GCA_004367875.1. Lineage (NCBI taxonomy): Eukaryota > Metazoa > Chordata > Appendicularia > Copelata > Oikopleuridae > Oikopleura > Oikopleura albicans. The sequence goes on along the minus strand of SCLG01000320.1, from coordinate 89,363 downwards.
CATTCCAAAGATCAACATTCCCCTGCTCGTTTTATTTTAGTATGTTTTGGTTTCTCTAATTGGTTAACCACTGGTTAAAGCGTGGTTATTGTTCACATAATATTGTGAAGGAAGGCATACTGTTTTTTATTGGGTTAGCCCCGGTTTGGACAGTTCTCAGAATTTTTAGCTGCTTTTTTGCGGGAGTTTTTGGACTAGCATTGATATTTTTGACTATTGCTGATAATTTGTGAAAAAAAATTGATCAGGTTAAGGCATATAGGGTCATATTTGGAAATATATAATTGTATCATTTAACTGTCGTACGTACGATAATATTGTCCACATATGACACTTAAAATCAACATAGAGTCAGCGCTTATACAACGGGGAAAATGAAACTATGATTTGTATTGGGAAATTAAAATCCTCGGCCAAAAATGTTCCATTTCAATTACTTTGTAACCTGCGGGTTGAACTTCATTAATTTGAATTTCAGAAAAAAAAATGAAATATTTCCAAAAAAAAATGTCTGAAATTTCCCATTATGAGCTATTAGCTTATGACGAGTATTTCTTGCTTAAATCGAGTCTTTCTTGCTGCGATATTTGCGTACGAGTTACCCTTCTTTATTAAAAAAATAATGTCGTCCACATATGACGCTTAAAATCAACATACAGTTAGCGCTCAGAGAAAATAAAATTTTGATTTTTTTATTGGGTGAATCAAATCTTTCGCCAAAAGTGTTTCGTTTCAATTATTTTGTGAGATTTATAATCTATAGGTTGAACTTGACAAAAGTCTGAAATTTCTTTTAATGGCGAGTCTTTCTTGCATAACTTAAATCAGTATCGTTATTCACGTACGAGTTAGCCTCCTTTTAACGGGGAAAGATAATATTTTTCATTATTTTTTGGTTGGTTTGTGGACAATTACGACAAGCCATAAGAACCAAACCGCAGTTACTATTTACATAAGGAGCAATTAGGTGCATGGAACCGAAATTCCGCAAAGAATAATCTCCTGGACGTTACATTGCTCATCACGTCGTTTACAAGATAATTACTTTTTGGAAAAGCAAAAAAACTCTAAAAGCCAAAATTTAATCTGAACATTTTTTTCTTATATGCTTTTAAATAAATGTCTGCCAAAATGCAGCAATATGTTTTAATATGCGTTTTACATGTTTTGTGTGGCTAGTTTAATTAAAACGATTTATACAGAAAACGTCGACACAAGTGTATTTCTAACAAGTTCTACGATTATTATTCAAACTGATAACATTCGCGTAATTTGTAGCAAAGAATTAAAGATCTTTTACATTTTTTGAGATAAGACAAAGAACACAATGCTGTAAAAATAACGGAACATGTCAAATTTGGCAGAATTTCTAGGCCTAGGCCTATTATTACACGTCAAAGCCCAAAAATTACCGTTTTTTTTATTCTAGACGAAAAACGGCGCATTTTCCTCGCTCTATTTATTATTTATTTTCTAGAATAAACTAAATNCGCAATGAAATGTACATCTGCATGAATTATACATTTCATTGCAAAATTTATAGTTACAAAACTAAACATTTCATTGCATAATGTTTGTATGGGTTTAACACATTTAATTGCGTAATTTGTTGTCAGCAAATAAAAAATAACACCTCGTGTACCGTTATTTTGTTAGTTCTACATGAAAACGGCCAGATTATGAAGCGAATGGGGAAGTTAGCAAGATAACTACGCAGTGTTGAACACATACTAAGGTACAGAGAGTTATTCCTTGAAAATTCGCCAAAAATAGCATGATAAACAAAAAAAAAACGCCGAAAAAGAACGATGCGGTTCTTAATGTGTAGGATAAATGACATTCCGTGATTAAACAATTCACAGAGCTTGGTTTTGGAGAAAAAACTACCGATATTTGAGCCACAAATATCTAAATAATTAGTTTAACTATCAAGCCGAGATCGCCATTTGATCAATTTATTGTGAACAGTAACCACATGCTTCCCATATTCCCGATTTCGTCCTTTAAGGTGTGCGAAAAGTCACCGTATGTACTAAAACATAATCTCATTAGGGACATTGCTAGAAAAACGTCTTAGTACAAATTACGAATTATTAACAGAAACAACATATTATGAGTTAATGTTAAATTATACATTTCGTTACACAATGTATAATTCAACATTAACGCGCATAATGTATTTTTTTTGTTAGAAATTCGTGTAATGTATACTATACATTATTCGCACAATGCTTGAGAATTCTCGCAAAAAATCAAGTACATTATAGAAAAAATGTATGGAAAATAAATAATGTATGTTTGTAAAAAACACTGAAAATATATAGAAATAAAAAAACAAAGATAATTTGGAAAATAAATGTCACCATTTTTGTGTTATTGAGTTAATTCCTTAAAGCAACCTTTTTACTCAGATATTTATTGGTGTAATGTTTAGCAGAATACTTCAGGTCCGAATCCCATCGTAGTCTCATTTTTAAAGCTCAGAACGAAATGTTTTTATTTATAAATTTTTTATTTCTTCAAACTACGGTAAACTAGGTTTAAGTTTTCTTGACTAAATATTAGATTTTTTTGACAACTGTCATTGTTTGGCTGATATAAATTATACCGTATAATTGAAATTGCAAATCTGCATGGGTATTTTTTTCCTGTTTATTTCTCATTAGACTTGGAAATGTTGTTAGCGAAAACGGCAAAGGAGTTTTAAATCCAGGATGGACAACCTAGGTGCACCTAATTTTCTATTCTCATATTCCTGCGAGCTAGGTCCGTGAAATTTCAGTGCCAGGGAGTTCGTGATAATTATTTATGACATTGGCGCAAAGAGATACTCATAACGGAGTTAACTCCAAGGGAATTTAGAAGGGTTACACATAGAACCCGAAAGTTGCATTTTAAATCCCTCTTGCAGCAATAGTTACAAAGATGAGGGTTTGACAATAAATCTGGTAACTCAGATGAAATGACGAATAACCGGCACCGTCTGAATTGGTCTGTTTATTTTCTGGTGAAAGGGTAATCCGCCAGAATTTTACGTTTTTGAGCACTGTAATTGGTCAGAAGTGGAAAATTTTCCTTTCGCAGGAAAGCCAAAAAGACCGGGCGAGAGGGTGCGAAATAAACATAGTATAAATCTCTTGGAAAAAAAGGTTTATGAATAATTCCAGTTCACAATTTTATATACACCACTTATATCGACACTTAAATGCGTAAGAAGTGTTAAAATAATTGAATTGTGTTCATTTAATTGTGTGGGCGTTTCGTTGGATAATTGGAAATCGCGATACGTTTCGGACCAAAAAGTGTTAAGATAACCNGCGTAATTTGTAGCAAACAATTAAAGATCTTTTACATTTTTTGAGATAAGACAAAGAACACAATGCTGTAAAAATAACGGAACATGTCAAATTTGGCAGAATTTCTAGGCCTAGGCCTATTATTACACGTCAAAGCCAAAAAATTACCGTTTTTTTTATTCTAGACGAAAAACGGCGCATTTTCCTCGCTCTATTTATTATTTATTTTCTAGAATAAACTAAATGACAACTTTTGAGACTTGACATATAATATTGACCCGATAACGGTCCTAAGCGACCTTACATCTAATTATAGTTGATTTTTTTTAAATTGAGGTTTTATTATTTGTAATTACCACTTAGTAACCATGCGAGAAAATGCAGATGAATGCAGAAAGGGTAAAATAAGGTGTTTCTCGTTTTCTCAAATTTTGTATTCTAATAGGCTTAAAAACTAGAAAAGCGAGAAACGCGTTATTATACCTCATACTATACATGAACTTTTTGCATCTTCTGCATTATACGGTATAATTTACCGGTAAATATACAGGCTTGTATTGACCAAAATCAATACATAATTTACCTAATCCCTAACGGAACATATTCTTACAAGAACGGTACATGAATATGTTTTCGAGAAATTTTAGAATGCATTATAACACGTTCCGGTCATTTTTAGGCAAAATAGGTGCCCAATGACAAAATTTCGTTAAAAAATGGGTACTGTATCAAAATTCATTCAGACAACTTTTTTGCTCAACCTACAGAAAATATCTGCTTCAAAAACATTTTATGAAATTAAAACAAAATTCGAGAGCATGTTGATTTTACAGTTTGTTTCATTGATTTCGTAAACACGACGTAAAACGCGCTGTTTAGAGCAGAAGAAAAGTCAAGTTTCTGCTGCAATTTGAAAAAAAAATAGTTTTGCGTTTTTTATCTCTAAAACGGAACGGATGATAAAGTTCATAATTGAAATTAGTGTTTAATGAATTCTAAGGCTAAATTGTCAATATTGAATTGTCCAAATTGTCAATTTTAAAAATAGAATGTCGCTGATAGAATAAATTTGTTTTTTGAGAAACATAATGTAGAATTTCTACAGAAAAAAACTTTCAACCTGACCGTAAGTTATGATGAATCAATATTTTTTCGTGAAAAATTTTTAATAAAGTTCTCGTCATTTAAATTCCAACAGATTTTCTCTGTGTCGATAAGCGAGTTTAATCATTTATTAGCCAATCAGCGACATGTGATCAATATATGTTATCAAAATGAAAGCAACTTTCCCTGTTGGCCTTCAGAAAAAAACATTAATTTTTAATGCTGTTTGAATTTAAATGGCGAGAACGTTATATTTGGCGGCTAGTTAGTTTAGCCCTTTATGGAATTGATGGTCGGTTAACAAATTACATGGTGCACTTGGTGACGGTTTTAAGAACTCATTTTTTTTTGAAAAACATGAAAATAAATTTGGTGGCTTGGTTTATTTTATGGGGTTGGCCAATCCGATAACGAATATCTTGGAGGGCAATTTTTAATGAGGGCTTTACTATTATAAGACTATCTATGAGCTCAATTAACAGCGAAATTAATTGAGCATCGAATAAACATTTCTTTCTTCCGGTCTCATACGTCCTTATCCGTCAGAAATGGGCAAAATTCCAATTTGGAAAAAATCATATCAAATGTTTCAAAAATGAAATAAGTTTTCTGTAGCAATATTTTTTGTTCAAATAATTTGGGCTCAGAAATAAAATTACAAGTCTTTTTAGAAAATATTTAGAGCATACAAATATATTTTTTCCGCAATTTTTCGTATTTTGCTTCAAAATTTAAAATTTTTTTCCAAATTTTTATCGTTTTTTTCGATTTTTAAACATTTTCGAAAATTTGTTTATATTTTCAGACAAAAGAAAAACAACTCTGCGTTTTAACGGAAAAATTGAAAAATTGAAATGTGACTCCTGAAATTTGACTCCTGAAATTTGACTCCTGAAATTTGACACCTGAAATTTGACTACCCTCTGTAATAGATTTTTTTCTTTTTTTACTTTTTTTCTAGTAACACTACCCTTTGACTACCCTCTGTAATAGATTTTTTTCTTTTTTTACTTTTTCTCTAGTAACACCTATCAAAAAAATCGTATAGTATTAAACTTGAGTTATAATTTACTTTTTTAAATTTAGCTAACCTGTCCAGTTTCATTCAGCATAATTTTTCGAAAATCGACCCACTGCGAGCTTTTCTTTCGCGTCATGTTTGGCTTCTTGGCTCTATATATATTTTTTCTCTAGATATTTGGTTTTCTACTTTTTTGCGGTTTCTTGCCGCACTATCATTCAGTGGTTGACCCAAGAAAAAAAATTAAACACCGGTCGATATCTCGCGTTACTCAAAAAAGGGGCAAAATTTAGGCGCGAGCGAGGAAATGATTTAAAAATAAAGAAATTTGTTTTTACGCTGTAATCAGCAGATTTTTTTCTATTTTTCGCCTCCGTTCTTGGCGTTTCAGCTTGTTGAGATATTTCAGTCGTTGGTGGTGGTGGGGAGGATGGCCGAATGCCGCGCGCGCGACACCTATCTTTACTCTACTTGAAAATAAATATATAAAAAAGGTTGTTACTAGCAAAAAAAAAATGTTTATGAAAAGAAATTGAGGCGAAAGAAATCGTGTAGTTTTAATCGCTGCAGGTTTAAAATGCGCTACGGACCGGTGGTGGTTACAAGGTCATTATCAAAAACAAAAATCTTATGAGTCATAAATTATGACATTGAACGCACTTTCAAAAAATATTGAACATAAATGCCTTGAAAAATATTCTCTTTATTCGATTCCGTCATGGGACAAATCCGTTATGGGAGCGTCCCTTAGGTTATCGGATTAAGGACTGTATCACACACAAATCTGCCGTAAACTTACTTCATTGTCGCTATATCATACTAGTACTTTTTCAAACTTTTGGGGGATAAAATTTTTTCTCAAAAGTTTGTCAAAAAACAAATCTTCCTGAGATGAGTTTGGAGACATCTGGCAATTTTTTTATTGGTCTAAATGGATACACCATGCTCGACTAACCCGTAAAACAATTTTTCGAATAATTTTAATCTTTTTATACGGTCATAACGGGCTTGTGTGATGATCATAACACAGTTTTTAATATTATATAAGCCATATGGCTTATACGTACACCTGTGACGGACTGGAGTTAAAGACGGGTCAGTATTACTGACTTAGAACCGTTGTAACGCATTGTTTACAAATCTGAAAACTTGGTGAATAGAAACATTTAAATAAAAGTGGCTGATCGCTTGTTTAGACCATTTATATCATCATTTAAAAAAACGTACAAAAGAAGTTGAGCTCTAGAATTTTTATTCCAATGAACTTGCTGGAAGTTCAAAATTGCTCACTGACCTTAAACAATTGATAAGAACAAACAAAAGTACTATTAAAGNAATTTTTTTCTGAAAAGTTTTTCAAAAAACAAATCTTCCTGAGATGACTTTGGAGACATCTGGCAATTTTTTATTGGTCTAAATGGATACACCATGCTCGACTAACCCGTAAAACAATTTTTCGAACAATTTTAATCTTTTTATACGGTCATAACGGGCGCCCGCGGGCTTGTGTGATGATCATAACACAGTTTTTAATATTATATAAGCCATATGGCTTATACGTACATCTGTGACCGACTGGAGTTAAAGACGGGTCAGTAGTACTGACTTAGAACCGTTGTAACGCATTGTTTACAAATTTGAAAACTTGGTGAATAGAAACATTTAAATAAAAGTGGCTGATCGCTTGTTTAGGCCATTTATATCATCATTAAAAAACGTACAAAAGAAGTTGAGCTCTAGAATTTTTATTCCAATGAACTTGCTGGAAGTTCAAAATTGCTCACTGACCTTAAACAATTGATAAGAACAAACAAAAGTACTATTAAAGTGAATGTTCGGGATTTCGGGTTATATTTGTAAACAAATGAACTGACCTGTCCTTAAATTCATCATACATAGAAATGATAATTGTCTTTTATAAAAAAAATCCGTCTGGCAAAATATTTACGAAAAGAAAACGAAGCGAGAAAAATCGTGTAATTTTAATCGCTGCAGGTTTAATTAAAAATGCGCTGGCAATGCTTGCACCAAGTTCCCACGGATTATCGTAATCAGATTTTTCCAGACGGTCAGGTTCCTTTGAAAAAATTGAAAACCTTATATTTATAAATTACGTTGGCAAGAATTGAACTCGTGTAACAAATAATTATAACTATAATCCGAAGTGTCCTACGCGTAGCTATATCCTTTTTCACAGCCATATTTTAATTGAATCTGTTGATTATTTTTTTTGGAAGTGTTTTTACGCAATGTAAATAGTAGTACAGCGAATTTTCTGGCCTGGGGGTACTTCGGGTGTAGTATAAATATGAGAAGTCCTTAACTAAATATCCATGAAACTTTAAAGCATGAAGACATTCACTGTAAATGACATTCGATGAGGCTTCATAAAACAATTCTGTAATTCGACATTGTTATGCATAGGTTGTATATCCATCATATAGTGTATGACAGAATTACGTGCTTCTCGCTTTCTCAAATTTTCTGTTCTAACAGGCTTAAAAACTAGAAAAGTGAGAAACGTGTTATTAAAACTCATGCTATATACAGTAGGGTTTTAATTTCTATTCTTCTTTAGTCAAGATTCTTGACTTTACATTTATATAAAAATGTTTATGCGTTCTATTGTGATAAAGAACGTTCTATTTCGTTCTGAACGAGTTCGTTGTCGTTTTTAGGAATAATAGAACATGCGTTTTCATTGTTTTTAAGAACGATCTCTTGAGCCGTGCTGATCGTTCCTGTGGTGACAAATTACCGCGGAACGGTGTTCTAACGTTCTTTCGTTCTCTTTGTGTTCTTGTGATAGAACCTCAAGTTTTGGGGCACCAGTAGAACATGTGAGTCTATTTTTACATTAAATTTTGAAAATGTTGCTATTAAAATGAAGTTTTCAGACGGTCCTAGTCAACGGATTAACTCAGTATGCAAAAGTAGATGATAAACTTCTGCAATGATAAGCTGGAAAGCTAAACTAGCAAGTTTATATATTCTATAAGTTTGGGTTTCAGGTAGGTTTAGCACTCATCGTTATCAAGCCATCGTACATCGAGTCAAGGTACAACCACGTAATACATCTTAGATTGCGTCCAATTTTAAATATTTAGAATTATCTCCATTTCGTTTTCCACTTTTTCTTTTTTTCAATTTCTACGAACAGCTTCGCAAATACTCTGGTTAATAATCTCTTCATTTAACCTTAAAAAAAGTATATCTGAGTCGTATCCTGTGCTGACGAAACAGCGCTGATGATCTCCCAAACAAATCTACAAACCGTATCTCATACAATCCCTACGCTGTTATCTTGTCACCCGTTTTCTTGCAGATTTTCCCGTTTGCTGCGTTATCTTACCGATTCATTTTGGGCCGACTTTCAAGGAATCCAAAGCACTGCGCTGTTATCTTTCAAGTATCTTCCTTCGCCCGTTATTTTGCAAATTTTTTTCATGCGAAAGTCGCAAGATAACTGCGCAGGAGGTGTTTGCTTTCTTGTAATTCTAAGAGACAAATTTCAGACTTTTGCGCACGGAAATTTTCTAAAACTCACATATATGATGCAGTTTAACTCGTAGATTACGATGGAAAAAAAACGGAGACACGTTTGGCGCTAGAGAGCATTTTGTAAGCGCTTACTTATAAGCCCAAAATTTTATTTTTTCAGTGCGCAAAATTCTGAAATGTGACCTTAAATTATCGGTAAACAAATTGAATCTTGTTTTTTATATAAAAATTATAACTTTTAACATTTCAACATAATTTCGTTTATTTCTGATATTTCGGCATTACGCCATTTTCAAAGAATTTGCGACTAATAAATAAATACAAAACTTTTTCAGAGTAAACAGGAATTCTAGAATGATTAAATATTACAAAGTGAGTATACAAACATATTGAATACTCAAAAATGAAATCTCAACTAAACAATGGAACATTTTAACATTTCAATTTAAAAATCTTTCATTAAAAAGGGGGTGAAGTAGCAATAAAACATTACCGTACAATAACTTGAATTTGTTTGTAAATAAATGTAAATTTACTTTCTGAATATTTGAAAATAAACACAACGCATAAAAAATACGATTATTTAAAAGGGTTACAGAATTTTTGACAAATTTTCATGAAAAATTTTTTTATCATGAAACATCCAGGACCGTATAATTTCATGTATCATTTCTGGGGATAGCTGAGCGCCATTCTAACTGAGTTTTCTCTCGTTATTCCACATAATTTAAGTGATGATTTCGCGTTAGCAAGACATTTTAATGTCATTTCTAACCGCAAAAAATTGCTAAAAGACCATGTTCATTGTTAGCAGACAAATGGCCAAATGGATAATATGATTACTTTAGCGAAACAAAATACATCTCACGTCACAGGTTAAACTAGTCTCCGTTTGAAATGCCTATTGCCCTAATTAAATTTGGCAAATAAAGTGTGTTTTAACGCAGGTCACTATCTAAAAATGTAACACCTTGATTTGTTATGAAATTGATAATTTTAATATCAAAAAATCGGTCATGGAAACAATTAGACGCGCACTCTCAGCCCCGCTTCGCAGGGCTCCTCTGTCATGGGACCGGTTAAACCCGCGCTCTCATGATCTCAGCCCCGCTTTGCTGTTAGCCAAATTATATTATGTTAAACACGATTGTTAAAAATGTTTATTTGCTTTTTGATTATTGACAATTGTAGGATCTGAGAATTAAAAATTAGTTAACGTAAGACCCTCATGGATAATAAGGGACCTTTTTATTGAAAAAAAGTGGCCAATTCAACAATTTACATTTTTACGTGATAATTATTCTGTGCAATTTGTTTAATGCATGCCAAAACGTAAAAATTTATATTTTGAAAATCACAAACTATTTGATAGGCTCACCCGTAAAATACTATGGGCGAAAAGACTGGCAAAATGATTGATAATGAGACAGGTTCAGGGCTTGGCAAAGTCGACTTATATTCTGGCTTACGTAATAACCACCATGATTTAATTTTGGCTAAGCTCTAAGCTTTTAGCTTGCATAAGCCATTTCGAAAATAGTTTGGCTTAACCTAGCTTAGCTCACATGAGCCAATAAACTTGTTTGGTTTAGCTCATAAAAAGTTTTCGCTTAGCTCAGGTTATGTTAGCCAAAAGTTTCTCTTGGCTTAGCTCACATAAGCTAAGCTTAGCCAAGCTAAGCCACGGCTCACGTCAGCCGCGTGCTGAGCCCTGAACAAGTGTGTGTAGAAGATCTTTTAGATAATTTCTCAACGTATGTTCGGGTAAGATACATATTTAGGAAAAATTGCCCGAATTTTTTTTTTTTTGAATTTTAGTGTCAAAATAAATACACAGGTGCTGTTTAATATACAGTACCAGATGGTATGGTAACAAGGTGACACGTAACAAGTTGACAGTTCGGAACGAAGTGACACTTTGGCAGTTTTGTGGGCAAAAAGGGCAAACGTGACCAAATGAAGTGACAGTTCGGAACGAGTTGACAGTTTTTGACAAAAAAAATCGGAACCGAAAGTGTCAACTCGTTACCACACCAACTGTATATCTACTTTTACGGGACACTCCAGGGTTTTTTTGTCTTGCGATTTGACAAACTACTTTTGTCTAAAGTGCGTTCTAAAATCCATCTAGGACAATACAAAACCGCAAGATTCTGGTGTTATGATGAATTATAAACATGGTGTTGCAGCGATGTCGTATAACGTAAGCTCCCTTAGCTGACTTCGGTAGTTTTTGGCGCTTGTAAATAATTGGCCAAATATTAATCGCGAATTAATTTAATGGACTTCTAAAAAATGAACAATGTTTAATGTTTTTTTGCGTTTTAACCCCCCGTAGTCATGAAGATGTCCAGAACGTTTGTTGATCAATTAGGAAAGAAAACGTTTTCTGATAAATACCGTGTTGACACGTTTTTGGTATTTGGGTTAAATAACTTTTGTATGACTTTTAAGCAATTTTGCCATAATTCCGTTTTTTACATAAAAAATTCAGCTTGTGACGACTTCACCTTCACATAAGAATAAGCAGTAATTGTATTTTTAAATGATGTATATTTGAGTTCTTTGATTCTCGTTATCCGATTTTGTTATGTTAGGATCACTTTAAGCAATGATATTATCAGAAGCCTAAAACTGGTCTAGCAATTATTTTACCCCGTTACTTTTATTTAAAAATACGATTATTAATACGATTGCTTAGTTTTTTTCCGTATGTGTGATTTTCGTCCAGTTTTTCACTTTTCAATTGTGTTTAGTTGATAAAAACAAAAAACTGTTCTTAATTTGTATAATCTCATAAGGTACGTTTTCAGTCGAAAAAAGCGTCCGTCAAGGAATCGGCGTCGCTGGCTTATTAAATTTAAAATATTAATTATACTTATTTCAAAACTGGGTCCCTTATGAGATTAATCACTTTTTGACCAAAAAATCGTCCGTTATGCGACAAACGTCCAGTAAAGGTGCGTCATGTATGAGATTAAGAACTGTGCATTAATTACGGTCAGGACCTGACTCAAAAAATAAAACAAAGAAGTGTCTAACCTTGTGGTACTGAGACGTCGGTTAACCGCGGTTTCTTTGTTCAGACTAACTTAAGGGTGGTACGGACGGTTTGTCGGTTAAATTTGAGAAAATTATTAATGAGTTAACTTTGTTGATATTAACTGCACTTAAACTTGTACACAGTAATTTGGTACTCTGTCTTATAATAAAGTTCAGCGAAAAATATTTTTTATTGTTTTAGAACTTAGACAACTTACAGACAACTTCAGAAAATCAAGCACTGCAGGTCGAGGGCCATAAGACGCATTTTAAGTGATACCTGTTTGTCGGTATATAAGTAAATCTAACATATAAGAACAAAATAAACGTTCATTTATATATTGCAAAAACTACTTCAAATGGGTTTACGATTTTTCAAACTAAGATTGCAAGCTAAAGTCCGCTAACCGTGCGCTATCGGAGATTTTTTGGACAAATGTTCATAAACGCGACACTGTTAATACTCATTTTTTTTTCTCGGAATTTTCATAACTAACATTTTGTTATTTTTTTAAATTGTGCTTATGCGTTAACGCCCTGTTTCTATACCGTTTTCCAACTTATGCGTTAACGTGTTGAATTGGGGAATAATTGTTAATGTAGGCAATACACCCCCTGCGCTGTTATATTGCAACTTTCACATGAAAAAAATCCGTAAGATAACGAAGCGAAAGGGGAAATCTGCAAGATAACGGGTGACAAGATAACAGCGCACGGGGTCTACATGCTATTACAAATAATGCGTACTATTCACATCAGTGTTTCACAGTAGTGGAAAAGTTGACCAACGCTCAAAATTTTCCCAACGCCCAACGTAAGACTTGGCCAACGCTCGGATTTTTACCCAACGCGGTGGCCAACGCACCTCAACGCTCAATGTTTCCTACACTAGTATACAGCGTAACGCAACGTCCGTGGGGATGGTGTTATGTTATCTCCAAAATCCAGTGAAACAAAATAAAAGCATCCGAGAGCACCCAGTGTAGAAATTAGTCTTGACATTTTTACGACGAAAACCCACATGCAGTTATTGATGTTTAGGTGTTTCTTTATACTTTTTCTGTTTCTAAACAGCGGCGAGGCTGAACCGGTAAAGTTCGATGCTGACCGTGGTTCAGTAAAACTTTTGAAAGATTCCATCAAACAATTGGCTAATCCACATTTTATCGAGCAAGCAGAAAGGGATGAAACCGATGAGCTTATGGCCATTGTGCTCACAATGCTTTTCAATGGAATGGATAGCGAAATACCGTTTAGTTATGGAAAACGAAAACGAATAGACACCTAGCCAGAGATCACAATTTCAATAGTTATTTTTTCGAACACGAATGAATGAGAGACCCAAAAAATAATTCACCCTATGCGCTGTTATCGGGTCACTTCCGCGGTAAAAAAAACAAACCCGATAACTGCGCAGGGTCCCAAGCTCTAAAAAAGGCCACTATTCTTGAAAATAAACCTTTTGTTTTTTTTTTAATTTTAACAAGAAATATCGCAGTGATTTTCAAACACAAAAAAATAAATAATGTTACCACTTTTTGGTAACGTAAAATTTTTTCGCGTGTGAAAATCAGGACGGTACTGGACTGACCGAAAATGTGGTTTTCAACTCTTGATCTCTTCTTTAAGAAAATAAGAAAAAAAAATACATAATTTGAAGACTACTATAGTAAAAATACTAATAGTATGCTTCCAAAACCCCAACTTTGTGCCATTTGGCACGTTCGATCCTACAAATAACAAAGACATAATTTCTGTTCAGATTTTTATTTTGAAAATTACTTTGACGTGAGACATTTGTGTATAATAATAAACTAAATACAATTTAATAATAATAAACTAAACTTCTCTACATAAGTGCTGAATATAATCTAATTTTATTTTGTGTTAAATTAATAGACAAATTTAAGCGTAACCATAATGGATAACAGAGTATGAAGAAACTCGTTTGAAGCTCTTGAATGTTTTTGATAGACAACATTGTGGTTAGCAAGAAAAACAAGCGCAGTCATTTCTGGCCCCTAAACGCATTTTGTCGAAGCCTGTCCACCCTAGTGTCGAAACCCCAGTTTGACTGTTAAATCTGATTAGAATCTGAATTAATTTAGAACTATATAGAACTGAAAAGATACAAATGCATTTTCAAATTTTCATCTATTAAATCTATTGTTCAAAAATTGAAAAACAATGTCCTAATTTTTTTTTGCGCCACGATGAAGTATATTAATTAAATTATTTTGTGTGCTATAAGGACGCACTGTTGCTATCGAGGTCTTACAGAAAAAAACGTTATTCGAAGAAAAAGATATGAAAATTAAACTTTTCCGAAGGTTTTCAAAAAATTAGAGCGAAAAAGACATTTTTCGAAGAAAATTATCGAAAAAAGACGTTTTGTGAAAAAAAAAACAAACAATCGGATAAAACTTTTTTCGAGTAAAATTTTATCGAAGAAAATGTTTTAAACATTTTCGCCAAAAACTTAATTCGGCCAAGTTTTTGCGTAAGTTGTGCCATTTTTTTCCATAACGTTCAAATCAATAACGCTATATTGAAATTTCTGGGTTGAAACTTTAGAAATAATCAGTATGAAAAAAGACACTGTACCGAATTTTGATCGAAAGTTTGGATAAAAAGAAAATTAAAAAAGGGGACGCCGGCGTCCCGTAAAACGTGGACGGGTTAAAAAATTTTCGGACAAAACCTTTTTGGTGGAGTTTTTAATGATCTCTTATATAAATTTTTTGCCGAAAAACGTTTTATTCGAAAAAACACGGTGCACCGCGGTGCCTTTATATTCTCGCTGATTGTAACAGTATTAAGGTGTCAAGACTCGCGCGTATAGTTTACCCCATTTTCGTCAATGAGTTCCGTCCGTACGACATTTACAAAATCAGAAAAACTGGCGAAATGACTACTATAAACGGATAAAACGCAATTCGTCATGGAACCTTCCGACTAGCTAAGGCGGATTTAAAACGTGACCATTTAATCTAATTCATTTAGACATTCTTCACAACCACATAGGANCGCGTAGTCAGTTTTGTACCCGACTCCATATCCTAACTTTAACGAACGTAATAATGCAAAGAATGTGCAATGTTGTAAAAAAAGTGAAGCTCACGCGTTATTTGATTTTCTCCAAAATCATCAGACAAGAACATGTGTATTTTTTTCCAAAATTAAAGATGCATTTTTTCTTTGTAATATTGACCTCGGAATAACTGCTACTGGTCATTATTTTCCCGTGAAAAACTATTAAATAATGCTCTCTAACATCAGGGCTCGGTATTTTTCAGATTGTGCTGGCATCAATTATTTTAAGTCACATTAAAAATCCTTTGCGTACGGTCCAGGGTTGAGTTTTAGAAATAAGAAATAAAATAACAAGAAATGCGATCATTTATTTTAGATGACTAGTCGTGATTTTTTAGAAATTACAAAAAAAATATACAGTTCCTGCTCCAAAAGTGTTACACCACAAAGCGTTACGAACGTGATAAATGAGTCATAATCAAAAAGAGTGAAATGAAAATTGTCCCCGTAACACCTTAATTGTCTCGCGCTGCCAATTTTGATTGACCGCGTTACCATAGCAACCCGAAAAAACAAATATAATTTCCTCCTTTTTTGTTACGCGGACAATTAGGTTGGAGGCGCCTGGCGCCGCTTCCAACCTGATATTTTCCAATTCATACTGTGCGGTAATGTTTTAAGCACAGTGTTTTACAGTTAACATTATTCAACTGCTTAACTTATATTTTAGTCTACTTAGGTAAGTTTGATTTTGAAGTCTGTTTTTGGTGTATATATAAGTGTACATTGGCAAACTTTAATAATAAAAATGTCCCAATACTCTTCATTTGTTTTTATTTTAGGAAAAATGGTTCGACTTTTTCCAATAAAATATTTCATATTGCGTTTCGCTTTCACCAGATTTTCACGTTCGAACAGGTAATTTCTAATGTGTGGTTAACCACCGTTTATTCACTCAGAGATCAAAAACCAAAAGGATAGGCCGCAATGCCACAATAAAATGGGTAAAAAATCGCGAAGAAATGTTGGTACGTTAGATCAAGCCATAATTTAACCTCTGGCTTAGTGTTGATATTTACGACGTGTGCGACGGCACAGATTTGGTCCGGCCTTGGCATCTTTTCCATTTTATGTTTTTGTTCTCTCGTAATCCTCCGCAAATCGCATAAAGATTTGACCTCCCATTTGTTTCTTTCCAGTTCCCAATTCTTCAAAAAAAGAAGAATTTTTGCGAAAAATGGTATATTTGAAACTAGTACGGTTGCGAAACTGAATGGTAAATGAACTTTTCAACTATGACATGCACCGATAGGTTCGCAACCATTTGTGATCGCGAAAAAACACGTTTATGAGTACTTTCCCGACTAAATGTGTGGTCGCGAATTGTTGTTCAAAATGTGATTTTTCGACCAAATGGTGTTTTGAGGTTTCGCGACCATTATTTTAGGTGGAAAAAATGGTCGCGAAAAATGGGTTTTATTGGCTAATAAGCGCACCATCGGGAAATTTGGCCAATTAAGTACGCATTGAGTGTAAATTTGACAACTTAAAACATGAACAAAATTATAACTTTGCCTTCCGTTTTTATATTTGAATCTTTCTTAATACACCACCTAACCAGTTATCTGAACAACTGGTTTGCTCTAAAACTGTTAAGATAATTGAATTTTGTTTCGATAATTGGGTAGGGCGTTTAGTAAGATAATTGGAAATTGCGATACCTTTCGGTCCAAAAAGTTAAGATAACGCCATTTTGTTAAGATAACTGACGAATCACTGCTCCTTAAATTTTGATCAATAAAATAGAAAACACCAAGTTCAATCAAATTGCTCCAGTTATTCGCCAGTTCATTAATTAAAAATGAGCACAGTAGTCTGCTTTGAATGCGCAATTCTCAAGTTCATTTTAGAAATTCTAATTATCCCCGTTGCAATGCGTTGGCAGGCTCATTCGTCAAACTCGAATTTTAGACGAAAATGGTATCTAAAACATACACTACAAATAATACTCGCAAAGCGCTTTGAAATTACCAAAAAAATTTGCATTACAACATTCTCATGATAACAATATACAAAAAAAAACAAGTAAAAATGAACACAACTAAATCAACCCCATATGATATGGAGCCATATTAATTCTGATTAAGACTTAATAATACTTGTACTTGCGACTACAGCGAGGCTTTTCAAGTAAAAGGATTTTCGAATAAATGGGTTTTCAGGGACATTCCCGAAAAGTTCCCTTTTTACTAGAAACGTTTTACCTCGAACGTAAACCCCTTTCCCGAAAACTTTTTCCTTCAATGACATTTTCTTCGAGAAACTTTTTCCCGGAAAAAACATTTTTCGTGAAAAACCACAATAGTGTATTAGGCCGTGCCGACCCAAGCCAAAGTGCAATTGTTGGCTCTGAGCGGGCCCCTGTTGCCGAGCCCTGCTTGCGACCCTTGGGAGTTAATAAGAAAGATTTTGAACCATATTCAGTAGGAAGAACATGATAATTAACATAATAATGAAGTTCAAAAATATATAATGAACTTCATTATATATGGAACAAAAATATATATTGCAAAAAAATGAACCTCGGCCTATGTGATTTCGTTTATCTGTTCTTTCATAAGTTGTTATCATAACAATGTTATGGTAAGCTTAGCTTGAGTTAGTGACGCCATGTACATTTGAGGGGTGCCCCAAAATCGCACCAAAAATAAAACAAAGCTCACTTATCCAAATTTGGCCAAAAACAATTTTACGTTCGAGCATAACTAATTAGAGCCGTCTTACATCAAAAGTCGGCTAATCCAGCCTGTGGTTATTATGACACAGAAATACAAGACGATTGCGTTTTAAATGAATTTTGGATTTGTTATATATATATATATAACAATATAGATAGATATGTATAATATACTGTTATTAGAGGTGATCAATTTTCATTCAAGAGATGCAGCCGCTCACTCGTAATGTTATCTAAAGAGATAAACCAAACTCTGAACGCTTTTTTACGAGAAGAAATTGTCTAGAAATTATAGGCCATGAAACAAAAAAACATGTTATAATTTTACCGTATAGATGGAATCAGTGTTGGAAAAGTTGGCCAACGCTCCAAATTTCCCCGACGCTCGGATTGTTCTCAACGCCCAACGTTCCCAACGCGTTGGTCGTTGGCCAACGCACCCCAACGCCCAACAATTCCAACACTGGTGCTTAACGGATAAGTCGAAACTGTTTTAAACAAGTAAGAGAACATGTCGAAGGGGCGTCTTGCTTTTACACATCATATATACAGTATAAAATTGCGTTAAGCGTTAGAAAAAATTTGAGCGTTGGCCAACGCTTAAATTTTTCCCCAAGCTCAACGCTCCCACCGCGTTGGGAAGAAAATTTCTCCAACGCCCAACGTTCCCAACACTGGATGTAACCGCATAGATTGGAACCACGGTCTAAGGTCTAGACTAAATATTCTAGGTATTTTGGGGCGGAGAATCCGATTCTTAAGTTCACTTGGACTTCCGGTTTTACCGGTATTTATCGGTAATAGGCAACTGAGCAATGAAAAATATCGGTCTTAGTCGGTTCTAGGGGTAACTTTTGGCGAAAAAATTCGAATCTAATGTCTGTTTTTTCATTTGACCGATTAACATTTTGGGGTCCCTTTATTATTTTCGTATTTCCTAAATTGGACAATTTCAGTTTTTTTTCATACGGTAAATACAATTTTTTCAGAACCCGACATACGTGATGCTTTTCGATCTTAGGAGCAAACATTTGTAATGGTTAGTATAATATGAAAGAGGGCACATTTTTAGCCTTTTAAGTCCCTTAAGGGTGGTATGCTCGATTTGTTTACAACTCAACATCTTTTTTTTTCATTACACCGCATTGAATACATATATAGTTATCTTCAGATTATCTTTAAACGTTTCGTGAATAAGTCTTTTACATAGAAAATGCTCTCTAGCGCCAAAACCGCTCTCTTCTTTTGTCCAAATTCAATATCTACGAGTCGAACTGCATTTCACATGTGAAAACAGCTGAAATCTATAAAATAAGAAATAAGGACGGAAATTATTGACGTTTAGTACATACGGTATGAAACATACGAGAAACCAATATATGCACTTTTTCGGACGATGCCCGCATGGGGAATATTATTTGAGTAAAACTAAATCAATAAATACAACCTTTTAGGATTATTTCACTTTCAAGTAGCGGAATATAATCAAATTCAAGAGGTGAATGTGTTCGTCGAATCGTGGTCTGTTGTTCTGTTTAATCAAATTTATTTGTTTCCACAATATGCGGAAATGTTGACAAAAGATAAGCCGAGCGCAAAAAGTGCCAATTCAGACTTCTTATTTTTTCTTTGCTTTTTTGTTTTGTTCAAAACTGATTTTGCAACAGCTGTTTTTTTTCTGAAAGTTTTTTTTTACCCCGAACAATCTCACACAATTCAATTTTGTTCTAAACAAAAAACAAACAGAAAAAATGCAAAAGGAACTGAAAATAAATCCACCCTAATCCATCTTCTTGTTCTAGTGAAAAGCAGCAGACGCAATTGAATTATAAAAACATTTAAACAAAGAATATTGAAATGCATGCATCTGATCGGATATTCTAAAATTGTTTGTTACAATACACCATTTGGTTAATTTTAATACGCTGATGTGAATTTTGGACGATTTCAAACTTATCTTTTATTTGAGTTTGAACGTTGCTCGCAAAAAAAGATAAAAATTTCGCCAAAAAGGGGCACATGTTTATTGACCTACTTTAAGTAATTTTGGGATGAACGTTCGGTTAAAAAAATTAAAAACATTTTTTTTTGATGTTTCAAGAATTCCATCCGTATTTGATATAAGTCTGAAAGACCTTGATTGTGGCGTATAAATACCATGTTTTTTCTATACATATTTTTTTTTTTGAAAGAAAAGAATAAAAGGCCTGTGTATGGGATTTATAATCGATCCTTTACTGTGATTGGTTTGCTTCCCAATGTAAATGTATCTTCTGTTTGCTGATTGGTCAGACATATTAAGGTTATACAGTAGACCTAATTATGAGATTTAACGCCAACAATTATTTTA
>SCLG01000320.1:37476-49283 GCA_004367875.1 Oikopleura albicans | reverse complement strand
TACCGTCAAATTATTTGTGCCTAATGCCGATGTACTGCTTTGGCATTATTTAGATTACGTAATATTTTGCATTTCACAAAAAATAAAACTCTATAATCTGGTTTAATCCGTCTAGTCCGATGAATACGTGTGTACAATACCTGGTTTTACCGGCATTTCCAGCCGTATTGATTATTCCTTTTATTACCGATTTAGACGTTATAACGACGGAAAATCTAACATGTTAAAATATAGATGCAAGATAGAATATCACATCTCTATTTTATCTGTCTAAATTGGTGTATCGCAATGATAAAAATAACAAGTAATCAATAAAACTAAAAAAAATGCCGGTACAATCCGGTACCGGTGCATGATACATTAAAAGCACGTTAATATAGACTTATATTTTCTAACTCAGTTTTTTTTCAAAATATTTTTTATAACGGCTTAAGCATGGGCCTGACTCAAAACTACAATATTTAAAAAATGAATTTTTTTTTAAATAAACACTTATTTTATTTTTATATTTGATAACACTTGACGCTGATTGGCTAAGAAATGATTAATTTCTCTGATCGGCCAATCCAGATCAATTGTTTTTACCACTACACAAAAGCTGTTTGAATTTACATGACGAGAACCTGATGAATAAAAATCGTAAATATTAAATTTTACGCACAGAGTTTTAATAGGAAAACATTTGGATACAAAAATACGAATCTACTTTCAACTTAAGAGTGGGAAACACCCTATCAATAACATTATATTAAATGGGGGCAATGTATGTCTCTGTGTGTTACTTTGTCAAAAATAAAAGCGTTATTTTCTAGCAAATTTCGTTGATTTTTTTTCTCGCAAGCGACGTATGACAAATTACTCGGTGCCCAAAAAAAAAGTAGCAAAAATAGGGCTATAAAATACATGTTATAACGAGAGTGTCATACGTTTGAAACGCAATATGAGAAAGTGAACTTTAAATACTGGAAAACGCATTTTTGAGGTTGATGGAATTTAATTTAACAACTTCGATTCGCTAACCCCTTAGGGGCTTTAAGTGCCCCTCTCTTCGGAATAATGACTTGAACACGTACCTAATAAACTTTGATTATCTAACTTTGACTTATTATATACAATAAGGTCAAATACTCAAAAGAGAAAAAAAAACTTTTTTTCTATCTCATTCGGAAAAGTTGACATCCTCGGTTGTTTTCATAATTAGTGATGTCGTGCCTTGTTAAGTAGCAAGGTTATGATTTTTTTTGTCTGTTTTAAACTCATAATGGGCTATTATATTATTTTGTTGCGAGTCAGCCAATCACAAGCCGAAGTAGTCTAGAAAGCCGGATAATCATTGGCTGACTAGGAAATATCTGACTACTCATTATGGTATATTTTTTTCGGAAAACTCGGAACGTTTTTTTCTTTTAACAAAGAGTATCTGAACAATTTTTTTACCTAATTGAACGTTAAAAATATCAATTCTAGATAACGTTTTAAGACAATCTAAGAGACTAAAAACCCGTTTTTTCAAAATCTTCATATGGCCTTTTCAGAACTTTGAGGAAAAAATCATGTTCACTAATCTTATGACTAACCGAAATTATCGGAAATAGCGGTATTCTTATTTGTTCAAAAAGTCGATGGGGGTTCGCGATGTCCGTACCTTATATTGACGAAAATTTTGCATAAATGAACACACTTCCCCTGGGAGTTAATTTGACCAAGTCATTTTTTTTTGTCTTTCTGAGTACGCTGTATGCACGAGCGATAAAATATACTTTTATATATTTTTAACAGTCAGATTGGTTTTTGGAAAAAAAATGATTAATTCGTAAACATACACTATAAGTTCGAAGCCGTTATGCCTTTCTTTTAGCGTTAATTATTTATCTTGACGTAGCCTTTCGTGTTACAATTTCCACTTTTTGCACTCAAAAACGACCTAAGAGTAAACATAACTTCGTATAGAGCAACAAAAAAAATGTGAGCCGTCATGATCCAGAATTACAAGCCATGTTCCGAATCAATATCAAACGACTATTTCTTATGTTATTGATAAAAAAGTAAAATAAATATTTATATGCAGAAAGTCAAATTCTGGAAAAAAAAAGTCCCATAATTATAGTCAAGAAAAACTTCTGTAAAAAAATATGATCGCTCGACACGTGATGCGTGGAATGAATCACATGTGCAATTTCGAAATTTCCAATATAAACCATTAAAATGGGAACAAAAAAGAAAAATCTGATTGAAGTTATATGTCATGGTTTCGCAAATATTTATTTAAATGTAAAGGGCTATATTTTCAGTTTTGTTAAAATTATGTTTGCTTCTTCAAATGTTACGTTAAATTATTGGACGTGGATAGCCCCCTTCTAAATTTCCAGGAACACCAAATGTCGCGAAAAAAGACACAAAAAAAGCAATTCTTGAAATATTGAAGTATACATAAATATCGTCTTGATCAAATACTTGAGTAATATTCGTCCTAGACACATTTAATCTGTTCTAAATGAAAGAGAGGCAGACATGGATAAGTTTAAGGTTAATATAATTACTTATAAAAAATTGCATTTGTTAAAAAAAACTTGATTTATTTTAATTATGAATTTTATGCTGCAATTTTTTTTTGCACAGATGTTAAAACAAAAATTGCAACAAATAAACACGGCTAAAAAAATTGAAAAAACAAATATAAAAAGTAATACGCTCCCGTTTTTAATTTCTAGAATTGAAAAAAGGGTAAATTTTGAGCATTGACACATCGTACGTACAATTGAAGTTTTAATTTATATTTTGAATTGTTTTTAAATTATTTTTGAATTTGGGCATATTTTCCCGGACAACCGTTAACAAACAATATAATCGTCTTGAAGTAAGAAAAAAATGCTCGAGTTTCACTTCCGAGTTTCGACTGGCTGCAACAAAAAAAAAATGGGGGAAATTATCTTATTTCGAAATTATGTTGTTGATATTGCACATCTCTCTTCATTTTTTTTTGTTCTCTGCCTATAAATAAAGTAGAAAGAAAGAAAAAATCATGGTGGAATAAATATTTTTTTTATATATATTTCGAAATATATATATATAAATATATATCGTCTCCGAAAAAAAATATACATATATTTCGAAAAAAAAACGGGCGCTCACAATTAGATATCGTATACCCGAGATATATCTGAAATTGGCGTGAGACAACGAGTGGTTATATAGCTAGCTTTATTGCGACAAGGCCAAGTTCAATGTCGAGGAGATACTACCGGCATTCTGGCGCTGCTACCGATTTACTAGACCGACCCCGATACTAGACACACGCTCGCTGCGCGCGAGCAAAACGAAGCGTCTATCGCCTGTCAGTAGAAAAAAAACGAATATGTTCCCTCCCTTAGGGTGTCCTAAGATTTGAGTACAGGAATACCATAAACAGTATTAAAAATCCAAAAATTCAATTATTTTTTTATATAAATTCGGAATCACTGATTCAAAGGCTTTCATTTGAGTCTTATTTGAGCCAACTCGGATAGAAGTTTTTTGACTTACTTTCACCCGCAAAATTTTCTAAATTCCTTTTTTCTTAATTTTCGAAATTTTAGCGTAGGTTCAAATTAGGTCAACCATTTTTTTTATCTGATTTAGCCGAAATTAGGCTCAAATGAAGGCCCTTGAAACACTGATTCCGATTATATATATATGAATCCTAAGACTGTACAGTGTACACAGAAAAAAATTTTTGGATACCTTTAAAAAAAGCTTGGGATACCCTACCCTCTCGCTCGAGCGGCACACAGCACACGCACACGAGTGAGTAGTACATACAGCACACCCATTTTTGGTTGACAAAAAAAATGATCTTGAATACTAGACCTAATCTGTGTATGTATAATGAATTTTAATATATGTATGACATTTTTTTCTGGCGTTGATGAAGAAAAAAAAATGGCGAAACAAAGAAATACGGAACAGATTTTCCCCGTATAGAAGTCTCCACTTTTTGTTGTTGTCCAGTGACCTTACATCCATTTGGAACATTTGCATGACTTATTGCTCACAATTTACGTTATAAGTATTTAACGTTATAATATTTGACCTTATAACCAGGTCGGTTTTATCGAAGGTAACAAATTCATATTACGATTTCTGTGTCGTTCAATAGGCCACCAGTGGTTCAAAACAATAACTCAATTGCGAAAATTACCCACTAAACCAAATCTAGAAATTTTGTATATAAAAAGGATTAGAAATAAATAATGATACAATGTTATTCATAAAGTGGCCTTTCCGACAACAACAAAATAAAGTAAAAATTATCTATCAAAAAACAATTCATTAGATTGAAAACAAATTTATTGGTCAACCAAGCATTTCAAGAATAGGGAATTAAAGTTTGAAATAAAATGAAATTTACTTCATTTCTCACATGCTACCGGCAATTCAAAATGTTTGCCAGTTGGCCAATCACAAGCCAGATTTATGGTTCAATCAGAATCCAGATTAAACCATAAAGCTGGCTTGTGATTGGCTAGACAGCAAAAAATCTATTTGAAATGTAGCTCAACCGATTAGCTTTCGTCCATAAATTCTTCAAAAAATATGCCATTATTTAGCCGTTAATGAAGCTTTTGCCGAAAAACATATAATACACAGATGGGGGGCAAGTTTGGGTAATAATGGAATAATTATTTAAAGTCCGCTGCTTTTCGGTCCTGCCAGCGATGGCTTGAGTGCGTAGAATTCGACTTAGGCAAAAAAGATGCTAGACTGATTAGGGTAACCAGAGTTTTCATAATATTTATTGCAGATGCCCGATTATAACGCATTTTCGGTAACGGGAGTTGAAAATTTCATTTCGAGCAAAAATTGAGCCATAATATTCTCGCAGGGAACCCACGCTCATAAATTACCATATGTTTTATTTTACGAATCCAGGGTATCTCTTATGAAATAAATACCGTCCCTGATCCAAAAGCGTTACAATTTGTGACTTAAAATCGTAACGCTTTTGGGGTCACAATTTTAAAGTAGGATCTAATTTGTAGAACAACAATTTTATAGTGCGATATGTTCAATAATTGTTTTGAAAATAGGATTATGTGACATAATTTATGTCACATACATATGTACATACATGCATACATATGTACATACATGCATACATATGTACATAATTTTTGTAAAATACTTTATGTATTGTCGAAATTTCAGAAACCTTGATTTTGTCGGTAAAATTCTATACAGTCAGGGGTCTCTCGATGTGCACGTTGTTCGAAAATCGAAAATGCACATCAAGAGACCCCTGACTGTACCTGTTTACTCCATTTTTTTTTGGAAAATATGTAATTTTACGGGAAAAATTTCTCGGACATTTTTCAATTTTTGTTTCAAAATATGTTAAACACTATACCGATAAATACGTATTTCGATAGCGATTAAAAATTCAGCATCTGGGCGACATTTTTCCGTCGTCCAAATCTTAGATTTAAATCACTTCCAATTACTAATGGGCCATTAGGCACACGGTTAGCGATTCGAAAACGAGTGCAAAAAATTGTATATTTAGAATGTATGGTAATGATTTTTTAATATTGCGAGCATTTGCTAAATTTCTACTTAGCATGGGCACAAATTGCGGGGTTATAAGGCAGACCTAGCTAAGTCTCTAGGGAAAACTTTGATGTGGCGGTATCAAAAATTTATCGAATTCAACAAATTATGGTGATAAAATGTACTACAGTCCTTACTTCCAATACGGACGTTTTTGATTCTCGAAAATAGCGTCCGTATTGGAGTGAATTGTCATAAAGGGTCCATTTTTTGACTGTTTTGGGGACACTTTTCCACAAAAAAGCGTCCGTATTGGAAGGAAGCATCCTTATTGAGTGCCTCCGTATTAACAGTAAGGACTGTACGTTTAACGGCACAACTGACCTTATAACCAACCCCCGGTAGCCATACTGTTACACTTTTCTTCATTTTCTGGTTTTGCAGTTTTCATTTGGGGCCAATGAAACGATTTTCTGACACGTCAAACCGGTGCCTTGATCAAAATTGTCCAGTGTCACCCTAGACCGTTTTTTCTCGTTTAATAACGTCATTCTAACGCGTTACGATGTGGCAACCATATATTATGTTTTACCCAGAAATGATTGTTTTTCCTTCGTGGTAACTTGGTAGGCAAGCGCGATGCCTAGACGACTCTTATGTGTGTCTGCGCTTACCTTAACCGAGAAGCAAAAAATAACTCGAAAAGAAACCGCAAATCCTGTAGCGTAATAACGCCAAATCAAAAGCCCATAATATGGTTAAAATTTCGAAACGTCGAGTTCTGTAAATGCGCTCTAAAAGAGGCACTTTTTCGTTATTACATGTTAGAAGATTGTGAGTCATACCATCTACCTGCTTAAAGTAACAGTCAGTTTTCCTCCTACGCACTACCTGATTTAACTAACAATTAAACTTCAAGTAACAGTTTTTTCTTCCATTTTTTAGTTTACTTTAAGCAGATAGGTGGAATTATTACTTTAAGTACGTGGTGCGTAGGCGGAAATATTACTTCAATTAGGTAATGCGTAGGCCGAAAACTGAATGTAACTTTAAGCAGGTAGGTGGTGTATAATATGGAGATTGTCGTAGGGCAGTCTCCGCGTAACTAAGACATTTGAACAAATATTTTAGGTCCTTAACCCCTAAACACAAAGTTCTGAAGTTTGTCATAGGTCGAACCAAATGCACATTTTTATTATGAAACACCTTATTAAATGAGATGATAGTCAAAAACAATATAGAAAAATTAATTGCGTTATTTCTCAAACCAAACCAAATTTCAGACTTTGGTTTGAGGAACGTCAGAATAATCGTGTTTGAGGGTTAAGAACTTTTTAGGACGACAAATCTTCATGTACGCGTTCTGAATTGCTATATGAACATTCATATAGTACGAAGCTTACGTTCGTGGGTTCTGTAGCTCAGCGGTTAAGTGTGTGGTTTTATATTTATAGGTCAGGAGTTCGAATCCTGCCAAATGTCATTATTTTAGTGTATTATCTGCGGATCTTAAAGGGTACCCAAATGACTGTTTCATTATTTTCCGAAATAAACTCGCAAATGAACCAGGCTTTGATACTGGTATATCAATAATAGGCTTTGTTGGGTCTAAGGTTGAACAAAAACCGTCATTTTTCGGCATAATTAGTTGGAACGCCACATACGCCTCAAGGCATCTCAAAGTCCAAAATCCAAAACATGTTTATTAGTGCTGCCGTTTACTGATCGCCTCGTTTAAAGCTGGAGATTTTTTATGATGCTGGACAACCAATCACTAGACAGATTCATGGCTAAACGACTTATGATTGGTTAATTAGCAAAAATTGATTATAAGGTCTCTACCAAAACGTCCTCAAACCCGAAACCCAGTATTTTAAATTCCTCTTTTGAATTTTCTAGTTAGATCTTTGAAAAACAACCTTTATGAAAGATTATAAAACTAAAATGATACATGGGCTTCTCTCTAACTTATAGCGGACAAAAACTGAGACCTTATAACCATTTTTTCAAAAATGACAAGCTTTTTTTGTGGAAAATTAGAGCGCACCGGGTGTACCAAGTAATTTGTTTGATAGGTCAGGGCACAAAAAATGACAAACAGTTTACAGGGGTCATTTATATTGATCATTATTTTTTTTTTCGTCCAAATAAATCAATCATAATATTCGGCGTGGCTGTTTGAACATGTCGATATGCGTGGCATATCCAAACTCGAATGTTTTCAATGGCATTGTTCCCTCCTTTCTCTCCCTCGTTTTTTTTTCTATGGGCGTCCACGAGACAACAAGAAACATAGGTTAAATGCCGCGTAAATAGCCTTGGGGCTAAATAAGTGTGGTTAAAAAGGCTATATAAATGAGTTCGCCGCCTGTGAATAACCCCCTGTCGTGCTATTCCATCATACAAACGTTTTCGACCGTTAATATGGACCAACTCGGTCATATATATATATAACTATATACTCAAAATAGATACTTGCTTGGTTCTTTTGCACTGTAAAATCCGACTGATTGATTTTTTACTACAAGGGGTGGTTATAAGGTGATGTATTTTGTTCGCGTTAAGGTATGTTTTGTGCTAGGGTCATATGAACTTTCATAAGGTCATTAAAAATCTGTAGAATCAGATGTTTTATGGTTTTTCTGCATAAAAGAGATGGTTGTGACTTATTAAGGTCTTTCAAAACTGCATAAGAAGTCTTATGGTTTTAACCAGAACCTTATAACCTTATAAACTTATACACCACCTAACCATTTGACTTAACACCATTTCGCTTAACAGTTTGTATTTGACTTAACAGTTTGCAGTTGAATTAACACTTTTTTTGTCCTTTTTTTGGTTTTTTTCAGCATTTCCGCTTACGCCCTTGGGGTTTATCACGCCGCCTGAGGGTTTATCAGGCCGGTTTGGGAAGAAGAAAGTGGCCTGACAAAGCCTCAGGCGGTGTATAACAATTTTTTGGATTTTTTCGTTCATTATATTGTTTTATATCATTTTTTATAGTTTCAAGTTTTCCAGGGTTCTAACCTACGCACTACCCATGTGGCTTAACAGTTTGCATTTGATTTAACAATTTGCATTTAAATTAACACCTTTTTTCGGAAAAAAATGTGTTAAGTCAAATGGTTAGGTGGTGTACTACGCTCTAATAAACTGTGCTTACTTGCAGGATTTGGCCATGGAAAAGTGTACAGGGGTCTGGTTATAACTTATAAGGTCAAGCCGAAAAATAAAGTCGAAAGCAAATTTTAGGTAATCTGATGCCGTTTATATTTTAAAAAGAAGGGCTTAAAACGACCAAAAGTGTATTTTTTATGGACAAATACTGTAGTCAACTAAATATCGGTTTATATAAAAATAACTTGCGCCCAAATTAGATTAGTATATGATTTATTTATGACCAATATCTATAAACGAGGTTGTTCGTGAAAAATCATATTACAAAACTAATCAGATTTTGTAGAAATAAATAAGTGTATACTTCGACACAATTTCACGGTTTTAAATAATATTAAAAACTGATGAAATTCGCTTGGTTGAGCCCCCTAAGTATTTATCCAATCACAAAATGGCCTGTATTCTAGAGTCCTGAGAGTAAAACGAGTCCTGTGTATCCCATTATCTATTCCACCGCAAAAGTTTATACAATTTGAAATCAATAAGAAGTGAAAAATTTTCTATTTTATGCTTTATTTTTGCGCGTAATAAGACATCCAATTATGAAGTGTCAACCCTAATCGGACATTTATAAATTACTTCTTGTGCCTCGTCACTGGCGAATTCGATAAACCGACGATTTATAAAATTCAAAATTACATTTCAGAATAAAGAAAAGGAAAAAAAAACGATTAAGCCAAAATTGGGTTTTAATTTGGCGTATGGGTGAAATGGAAATTTTTTTTTGTCGAGTTCCTTCCTTATCGGGGCCAAGTTTGAATAGTGGGCATTAGAGCTAGGAACCGCAACAGATGGTGATCAAATCTACAATTTCTGTCAGTTTTTGCTTAAAAAAATGAAAATATGGATCCATATGTCCAACTTTGGTCGGTCATGTGAAAGTAGACCACAAATGCGTGAATAATGTAAAATTGCTACCGTTTTTCTTTTCTTGCTGGTACACGTATGAAATTATGTAGTGTTACTCAGCAGATCAGATGAATTTCGGCGACTTTATTTCTTTCGTATTTTCTAGAATTCAAAACTCACACTGTTATATGATTCTGTTATATGATTCTGTTTGACCCGTAGATCACGAATATGAAAATAAAAATGTCACATGTTGAGACTAAAGAGCAGTTTTCACTGTCAAAAGCCTTTCAAAGTCAATAATTTTTTCGGGTCGCTTTCATTTTTTTCATGTCGGCAGAAAGTGATGTTTTTTGAACCACAAATTGTAACGATTTTCATGTAGATTAACTTTAATATCACAATACGTTTTGGTCCAAAAAGTGTTAAGCCAACCCAACTCTGTTATGATAACTGGCTAGGGCGTATATTTTCATATCTGCCAAATAAAATTCACACAATTGAATCGACTTTTTTTTTCGAAATAACACTATAACTTTCCCTCAAGACAGCGTATACACTCGATATATCGATATTATTGGTCTATTGGCGCCAAAAAATAACATAAGACAGAATGACGATTTTTGACAGCGACAATTTTGCGGGTTAACGGACCCCGTCTAAAAATGTGTCGTTAATGGCGAAAGTATAAAAAGTGTTCCATTTTAGACTATGCTGTAGACAAGACCAGTGAAGTGGAATGTCTGGGATTTCGTGCAAATGGACTAAAACGTCTTTTTCGTATAATGTAATTTAAATTCATGATAAAACTGAAAACGAATAATAAATTATGGATCGTAGATAGGGTGTCCAGGGAAAAACAGAGCTACAACTACCCGTATTACAGCGAGAAAATATGTCGTTTAATTTCGAAAAATGTGGCGAAAAATTTGAAAAATCGACCAAAAAGTATAAGGTCACCCTAATTTCAGGTGATTTTATTCAAAAACGTGCTAAATACAGCGTCCAATCAGCGACCTAAATTGTAAGCAACTTTTATGTACGGAATTTTTGCAATAAACTATGACCTTATAACCAACACCCCCCGTAAGTGTTCTCTAGAATAAAAAATATACTGGATGCCCGGGCAATTGCTACGGTAGTAAAATAAAAAAAAAACATTAAAAATGTGTCACGTTCAATAGAACATGACCTTACAGCCACAAAAACAATTAACGTGTCACTTTCACGGGTAACTTACCGTTATTGCGAAGTTGAGCGCAACACCGTAAACTCAATGATAAGTAATCGTTAATATATTCTTTATGATTTAGTGTCGCGTTAAACTTTCGGAGTTCTTACTCTGACTTGTTATTATATAATCCGTGGGGATAACCGGTAAATTTCCGTTTTTATTCACAATTGTACTTTATACGAATTGCGCCGCCAGGCCTCCAAATGAATTGGTTCGAGCACTCGGCTAGGGCGTTGGGCCTGTATTTATTCAACGATCGTAAATTTTGCCAAGCAAAACATTTTTTTTCCTTTTTTGAGCGTTGATCGGTCTTAACTCTAAGACCCACCTTTTCTTCCTGCTTTAAAAAAACCATAAATCAAATAAAGAAGAAGAAAGTCCATTGTCGGAATTAAAATAAAGATTCAATTACGGAGATAAAATGAAAAGCTTAAAAACATCAAAGTACTGTTTTGGTAAAATGGCGCATTTAGTTTTTTGAATTTTGTTGATTAAAATATATTTTTTTGAAATTCTTATTTATTATCCACAAAAAAGTTTTGAAATATGGGGTGATTAAGTAAAACTTAAAAATAGTTTTACCGGTGCCGAGGGCCGGTAATGCGATATTGTGTGTTCACATAAATTTACCCATACAAGCCGGTCTGACTCACCAGCCCATACTATATGGTCCATATAATAATGACCATGTAAAACTTAGACGAGTTGAAATCGCCGTTCGTGTAGGTTTAAAAAATATAATACGCGACATAAGTGAAACCCGCAGTTTTCTCGATGTTTTTTTATTAAAATAGGTGATGCATTTGGAAATCTTAACTACTGTCATTAACTCAGATAAAAAAATTAACAAATTAATTATAATTTGAGAAAGCGATACCTCTGGAACTTCGGAAAAGTTCAAAACTAACAAATTACATATTTGAAAAATTATTTTTATTTCAATTTTTGCCTTCAGGAAACAAAATTTGAGCAACTGGCATTACCTAAACTTATGTTAAAAATATACCTCTGAGGTATCCTTAAG
>SCLG01000320.1:0-20369 GCA_004367875.1 Oikopleura albicans | reverse complement strand
AGGGATTAGGGTGAGTCAGATCATTTTCGGAGGTCGGAAAAAGTTGCCTATCTGAAAGAGCTTGATCCAGTGAACAAAAAGACCACAAAAGCAACCCTTATTGGCGACCCCTTGGATGTCAATCTGTACGTTATATGAACTGACACCGAGGACTGTCTGAGCAACAATAGAAACAACTATTTACTTATACTGTATATATTTACAGTCCTTCCGTCATGTCTCGCCGGCTCTGAATGTGACTGTGGTAGCTGCGGTGAGAGTCACGCCTGGCAGAGTTAACAATTATCATATTTAATGTCACCTTGTGCACGCCCGCCACGATGGATTTATTTCAAACTGTATTTCGCCCTGCTTTTCAATCATAGTTTTTCAGGGGAACTCAACTTTTTTCTGGGAGTCAGTAGTTTTACAGTCTGTTATCTAATCTAGCCAAGCTCCGACACGTGATTTCAATTTAATTCTCCACACACTGTATGTCAAAAACTTTATTGTGCCATCATATACCAAAATGTGTATTATGGGAAGATAACGCGGTGAAGCATAACGGTGTAGGGTTTATAAAAGTAGAAATTACTAGCAAATATACATTAATTAAAAACTGCGCAGTTCTGTTAAACCGTAACCAACAAAACGGATGAATAAGCCAGCTCAGAATACCGAATAACTACATAATGCGTAGGCGAACGAGCTCCGATAATCTCAAAACATTTGCTACCTCCATATTGCGCCCGATAACAACACGATCGGAATTTTTCTCGAAAAATTAATGAAAAATGCGCGACATATTCACGTTCGTGTTGTTCTTAGTCATTTTTTCTTGAAAAACATAAATAAAATGTTCGAGTAAAAACCAAAATCAAAAATGGATTTCATAAATATGTTCCGAATTCAGGAGTTACTTAACAAAAGAAAAATGGTTGTAAAATGTCATAAAACGTATAATCAAATCCTTACATATAAGATTATTTACATGATAGGGCGTAATTATGGTAATACGTAAATGTTGTGTCGAGCACGACAGTTAACATACCCGACAAATACGCATATCGTATAATTTAAACTTTGATGACTCACAATTAACTATACTCGGTATATAATACAGGTGCAATACCAATATGAAAATACGGCACTATTTTCATAATGTTTTTTCTGATCCTAAAATATGGAAAAAATACTTACCCGCTGAAGACATAATTTATTGTGTGGGTCATCTGGTGAAAAGTTGGGATAAACTTCAAAATTGGGCATTTTTGGGGATGTGTGTATAAAGGAGTTTGGGGGTTAACACTGTTCCCTCAGAAAAAGTTTTTGAAAAACTGCGGCACCATTATCGTGAACGGCGTTATATTGAAGCATGTTGAACGAATTTTACATACATGCACCAACAGACTAGACATGATGCGCCGTTAATCGGCCACCCGTTAAAAAACCCCGGCAAAAAAACCCGTTAACCGACCACTTTTTTTTCAGAGATAACATTATTTAACTACCACGTAATGAGTCGTTAACTGGCCAAAAACCCTTTTAACCGGCCAGTTTTTGAAAAATTTTAGTAGTCGGTTAACGGCGCATCTTGTGTATACTATTATAAAGTTCGTATTTATTCAAATTGATTAAACTCGCTTTTTTAGTGTTAGACCTTAATATTTTCGCGCTGCCAAGTTTGATTGGCTGCCTTATCATAACAAAGCGAAAAAACAAATGAGAATTTCTTCCTTTTTTGTTACTCTTACAATTAAGTTAATATTGTGGAATTAAAAAAATTGAAAAAAAAAATAAGAATCGGTTTCTGCTAGACCGAAAGCTAGTATCTCCTGCTTGGGTAGGCAATGCTACCCTACTAGGCATGATATCTTTTTATCAGTTTTATATATTGATTTGTATCTACAGCAGGAAAACGTATCATATCAAAATTATGAGAAAAACAAATTGGTTTGGATGTCAGACCGATAATCAACGGTTAATTCTTGATATCAGTCGATATATTTCGTCTAATTTCCGTTGGCTAGTCGACGAGGCTCGGGAAGCCAGGCGAGGACAGCTCATTTTTTCTGAAGTTGCAACGTAATTATCAAAAACGTGAAAAAAAAAAGATTATAATATGGAGTTTCTGGTAAAATAAGTTTTTTTATTATTATTTCTAGCACGCAACTGTGTTGTAATTTTTGTTGAATTCTTCAATGATATTTGAAATTTGTTTTAGGTCCAAAGGTTTCTCTTCCAGCGATGCAAAGACGATAAACTTTTCTGACCATTTGTGCAAATCTTGGGCCGCTTTGATAGAATTGGCGCACTCTTCTGACCATTTTCTGACCGCTTCATCATTACGAGTCGGCGTCTTTTTTGTCATGTCACGTAACAAGCTTTGATACTTTTTTAGATCAAGGAGGAACAGAGCGGCAAACAAAAAAAAGTTGAAAAAAATTGATCAATTGACGCAAAACGACTACCCTTACTTGGCTCCGCTACCCTTACTTGTCGAAAAATTACCCTTTATCACATTTACACGTAATCCGCAGTAAAAATTTTAGTGGAAAACAGCTGAAATTGACATGATTTTCGTCAAAAATTTTCGACGGATTACCCTTTGTACTTTACCTTTAGTCTTCTTTACACTTTATCGCCGTTTGCCTTTGTGATAAAGGCTTTACTAACGTCACTCTTTTTTGTCGAAAAATCACCCTTTAGACAAATTCCCTTTTCGACCATTAACCCCCAAGCACGATTATTCAGCACATCCCTGAGCACGGGGCCGGACGTTTGTCCGGCTTTTCTTCTACTCCTATCTAATCGTACATAAAATCTCATAAACAGATTTCTTTACAAGCAAATCGATGGCCCTGAATCGATTGAGCATACTCTCGAAAGCTGCCCGACCACCCTTGGACACTTTTTGGTCGATTTGACCACAAAACCACAAAGTCACAAACGGCTAACCGGGCCACGTACGCGGTTCATTTTTTACAAGCTAGTGCACCGTTGATTTCTTTTCGGTTTTGAAAAAAAATGAGAGAAAAAAAATGCGCGTGAAAACTATTAATTGCAAATAACCTCTTTTTTGATGTTTCCTAGGTTCAATCAATGACTAATTACTTTTTATTACGTATAAAAAAATTGTATTTTTATTTGCTCTCCGAGTTTGTAATCGATTATTCTATGTTGGTTTTCAATGTTAAGTTATTTAACGAAGCCGATCAACTCGAAAATTCCGTTTTTTCAGCCGGGGCCGGACAAACGTCCGGGGGTCGTGCTTGGGGGTTAAGACATGATAGCGATTCCTAGGGGGTCTGTAACTAAATTCCATGCCACTAACTAACAATGGATTTAGAATAGCATGGTTGAAAACTTTTTTACGAGTCATCCAGACTCTCAATGAACGGCCCGGAATTAACTTTCGAAACTTACCTTTGTGATTTCAAAGCACCGTTTAATTTCGTCGTTGTATAATTCACAAGTATTTGTGTGCCAGCTCTCGCTTTTCCAATAGCCAAAAATGCCTCTTTTTTAGCTTTTCTGTTTTTGGAATCAGGAATTTAGACGATGAAAATAGGCACCGTGGGCTTTCGAAGAAAACGTTTTTCGGAGAAATTGTTTTTCCAGGAAAACGTCTATCCAAGAAAACGTTTTTCGGAGAAAACGTCTTTCGGAGTCCGAAAAACTTATTCTCCGAAAAACGTTTTTTTCGAAAGCCCACGGTGCCATGAAAATATATCCACGGTATTTACTCAAATAACGATGAGAGTTAACATAATCAGATTTTTTATTCTACAAGTACCGATTT
This sequence comes from Oikopleura albicans, assembly GCA_004367875.1. Taxonomy (NCBI): domain Eukaryota; kingdom Metazoa; phylum Chordata; class Appendicularia; order Copelata; family Oikopleuridae; genus Oikopleura; species Oikopleura albicans. The sequence continues at coordinate 16,588 of SCLG01000320.1, read as the reverse complement.
TTTTATAAATTAATTTTATGGCGACAAAATGAAATTTTCCGTTTTTTCTGGTTCAGATGCTCGAAAGTTTTTTTTGTTATATTGCATAACTTTAAGTGGGGCCCCCACTGTGGGGGGAACCGAGACTGGGGTTTTTACTGTAAAAAAAATCAGGTCATTCAGGCAGCGTTTTCCGGCGCCCAAAAAACATCGCGCCAAAAAAACAAAAATAAGACCTATAAAATAAAGCTACGCAAATTAAAGTAAAAAAATAACAGGAAAACAAAACGAACGGAAATTCTGATCCCAATTTCGATTTGATTTTAATTTCGATTTTTGATCTTCCAAGTTCATTGTCACTCCAGCATTTGACTCGCGAAACACAACGCCAAATTTAACCACAGATTTTCGTGCATTTGATACTAACTTTTCGGTCAAAAATGTCAGCTGGGCTAGAAAAGCGTCACTTTTTCCATTGATAATTTTTTCCGCCATTTTTGCCTAATAATTTGATTTTCTCGTTTAAATACCCGTTGATTGTGTATACAAGTTCTTGTCATTAGGTACGTCAAAATTAATTGATACGTTGTATTTCCGTTTGACAATAAAATAGTGGAAATGATGACTGGGAAAAATGTGACTCGTTACAGATTAACACGAAAATTGTCCTAAATAGCCAATTACCGACTGCAGTAAGTTGTTTACTTGCTAAGAATGTAACAAATTGGACCGCTGGAGGCCGCCACGTATTAGCTAGCCTGATTATAGTCAAGATATGAGTTGTGAAGAAACTTAAACCAGTTTTTAGTATAAACTTTATACTGTGGATCAATATGATGTCCAAGATGTAACTGTGAACACTTTTCGATAGTGGGGGTACCCGAGCAACTCACAGAATGTGGTAATTTTGGGTGTTTGTTGTTCAAAAACCGAAAATTGTTGGACAATTCTCGGTCAGTTTGGAAAATTAGTTTTAGATTCGAAATCCTTGGCCCCAATTAACCCTGGATCTACTCATAATAGATACTTTCAGTCAATACCGGTTATAAAACCGGTAGTTTAGGTCAACTTGCGGTTAGAGAGCCGCCGCGCCGTTGGTCTCGAAAACGGCGACGAAGTTTAACTCTCAGGGGNGGGGGGGGGTCACCAATACCCGTTTTGCCCTACGAGGCCTCCATTTGCCTTAAATTGACGAAAAACACCAGTTGCGTGTCTATTCATACGCACTTCCCCCTACGAGTTAAATTTGGTTTAAACGCGTTCTCAAAAACATCTCACGAGCATATTTGTGATGGATTTTTTAAGACACCTGGTCAAATTGAATCCGTATAACGTTTTGTTAATAATGAATGTATACAGTACGACAGAAAATTTAACCAGTCAACGTCAAATCAAGTTCATTGAACTTGTTATCTGTCAAAAGGAACAACTACTTATTCATCGCCTTCCCAGTAGCATTTTTTATGACATTGATGTATTTGGAACATTTCATCATCTCAAAGTTTCTAATCTAAATATTTTTGTCCTTGAGCTCTTTAGTTTGCTCAAAATAAAGAAAATTTCAGAAAACATAAAATTTTTGACAAGCTTTTAGTGATGAGACCAAGTTCATTGAACTTTGGTTATTTCGCAGATGATTTTTTAACTCTCAGGGGGAAGGAGTTTTTGGGAAATCGTAGGGGGGAAATCCGTGTAAATAAACACGCACTTAAAAAATTCACAAATAATTCGCAATAATTCAAAAAAACTGGTAAAGCCAGTTTCAGAAATTGAGTTGGGCCACCAGGCCCACTAGAGAGCTTTTTGAAATCTCCAACCTACGCAAAAAATAACACCGCCAATCGAATTTTCTCGAAAAGTTGATGGGTCACCAATACCCGTTTTGCCCTTCGGGGACTCCATATGCCTTAAATCGACGAAAAAACCCAGTTGCGTGTCTATTTACACGCACTTCCCCTGTGAGTTAACGTATAAAATAAGCCAGCGATTTCAGACAAGTAAGATACAGCACATACCGTATGTTGGCGCACAGACTGTCGAGCTTTGAGCAATCTTCATNTTAACGTATAAAATAAGCCAGCGATTTCAGACAAGTAAGATACAGCACATACCGTATGTTGGCGCACAGACTGACCCATAATGTTGTAATTGAAGATAAATCTGACGATTTTTTTTTTGTCATTTTATTACAGAATAATTTTCAATAATTGAAAACAATTTTTGTTTTTTATTTATTTATTTTGTTGCTTGAATGTTTGTGTATAATTTGCGGTTTATTATTGGTCAGATTCAGAAATCAATGTCTTTGAACCGTCCGCGTTAACTCTCCATGTTCGAAAAACCGTATCGGTCGGTTCGGCCGGTTGGTCAACTGGGGGAAAGACCGGCGGTTCGCAACTGGCCGGTTGATTTTGGGACATCATCATATAAAATAACAGACTTTCATTGTTTGAGTCGTTGTCCAATAGGAGCAGCGGAAGCATCATATTTGGCGCCATTTGGGTGTTTGGTGCCTGAGATTGCATGCTCATCATCATCACCAAAAGATTTTGTTGTTTTTTGGCGCACTCTGCGTCACCAAGCGGACAATCGTCCATCAAAAGCGGCAAAAGCATATTGAAGTTATTATCGAAGCCCTGTTGACTTTCCATACCACCCGTCATCGAGTTCATCATCACCATCAAAATAAGGGTCGAGTCCTCGTCTTTATCGTTCATCATCAAAAAAGGCATCATTTGGTTGAATCCGATTGGTTGGCTTCCCATAGATTGCATCATTAAAAGCATCATTAAATTAGAAGAAGTTCCGTTTGTCTCGTCCATCATTAACATTGGCAAAAGCATATTCATTTGGGCGTCAGTTTCATGCGTACAATCTGAATTAAATTTAATTATTATAGTACACCCCTTAACCAGTTATCTTGACAAAATTGGGTTATATAACACTTTCTTGACCAAAACGCTATTTCCAATTATGATATAACTATATTTGTTCTAGGCATTATGTCTGCCCGCTTGACGAGGCTGTCCTAGCACAAAATTATTTACTAAATTTATTTACAAAAAAAAAGTACAAAATTATTATTTATGTTTTTTGTCCAACTAAAATATTATTGTAATTTCACAAAATTCACATACCTTGTTTCATCATATTTGTTAGTAAAAATAAGGATTTAAAATCCAAGGAATCATCACTGAGCATTAAGAGTGGCATTATATTTTTCATATCGCCCATATTTTGACCTTGCATCATCATCATCATGAGCATTTCCGAGTTGTCGGTTGTTTTACTGTCTCCGTTGTCCAACAACAACAGCGGTAGGATCATATCCATCTGGTTAGTCTGACTCGGATTTGACCCTCCTTGTTGTTGCATAAACAACATCAACAACGTAGAGTCCAGTGCCAAACATCCACACAGAAAAAAACTTGAAAAAAATTTCATTGTAAAATTTAAATGCTTTTTTGCTATTTGGTTTTTGATACTTTAGTCATTAAAAAATTTCTTATAAAGGCCGATGAAGGTACCGGCCAACAGGTGGATTTTAAAATCATAGATTTCGAGTACTGATTATTTCGGGTCATTAGAATTTTAACGATTATATCCTTTATTACAAATTGGAAGATCAGAATCTAAGATTTTTTTGCAGAAAATTGTTAGCTACGTTTATGTTCACTAATAAATCATCTCGTACGCCAAAATAGGCCTTTCATGAAGCCGAGTACAATTATTTTTTCTTAGAAACTACTCGAAAAAAAAAAATCTAATACACCCTTTGCGCTGTTATTTTGCATTTTTCGCAAAAAAAAAAGTTTACGATAACCATTCGATGACTAAACAGAGTACGTTTCTCGATATTGCACGTCCCCTTCTACTGTTGAACTGGTTCAAACGGGTAAATTGAGCCTTTTGTACAAAATATAGGGTGAGGTAATATAGATGCTAAGCCGTTTTTGGTTCGCGAGTGCGCTGAGCGAATATAAATCAACAGAAACGGCTTAGCATCTATATTACCTCACCCTGTAAGATTTCACCAGACGAATCAAGCGTTGGTTTCCAAAAACTAAGTTCATATCCGGAATTTTTTCCCAATAAAACCTTAACGGTACCGAAACCGACAATTTTGATATAGTTTCACTGAAATAAACGAAGATAACTGAACAACTATCACTCGGACTGTGAGAGTAAGTCCATATTTCAAATCTCTGGTTCCAATTTTGCCATGAACCGGTCAAACCGGAAGTCGAGATTCGAAATTTCTAGCCCCGACGAAGTCTTAAACTGGTGAAACCGGTGATTTTAGTGAATATTAATTTGAATCATGGAAAAACTATTTTTGTATGACCTCAAATGACCTCATGTGGTTTAAATGTAACCTTGACAAAAGTCCAGAAAAAAGCGAATTTCAAACACTATCTAACGTAAAACGCGAAGAAACTTTATTCGTTTCGTTATTTTTCCATTCTCTCCTGTATCTGGCGTATTTTTGTGCGATCTCAGCGCAGAGGGTGTATCCTTAAAAGTTTTTTCGACGAGTTTCTAAGAGGAAATAATTGTATTCGTCTTCATGAAAGGCCTATTTCGGCGTACGAGATAATTTATTAGTGAACATAAACGTAGCTAACAATTTTCTGTAAATTTTTTTTTTTTCGATTCTGATCTTCCAATTTGTAATAAAGGATGTATAATCGTCAAAATTCTAATGAGCCGAAATAATCAGTACTCGCAATCTATGATTATAAAATCCACCTGTTGGCCGGGACCTTCATCGGCCTTTATAATAAACTTATTTAATGACTAAAGTATCAAAAACCAAATAGCAAAGAAATAAGTATCTAAATTTTACAATGAAATTTTTTTCAAATTTTTTTCTGTGTGGATGTTTGGCACTGGACTCTACGTTGTTGATGTTGTTTATGCAACAACAAGGAGGGTCAAATCCGAGCCAGACTAACCAGATGGATATGATCCTACCGCTGTTGTTGTGGGACAACGGAGACAGTAAAACAACCGACAACTCGGAAATGCTCATGATGATGATGATGCAAGGTCAAAATATGGGCGATATGAAAAATATAATGCCACTCTTAATGCTCAGTGATGATTCCTTGGATTTTAAATCGCTGTTTTTGCTAACAAATATAATGAAACAGGGTATGTGAATTTTATAAAATTATAATATTATTTTAGTTCGACAAAAAAAAAAACACAAATTGAGACTTTAAAAGCGCGTCTAAGTAATTTTGTGTTAGGACAGTCTCGTCAAGCGGGCAGACATTATGTATGTCAATTCTGATAAACTCACAAAAATAACTTTGCTGAACAAAAAACACAAATTGAGACTTAAGGATGGGACTATAACATTGTTTACAAATTTTACTTCAGGGGGAAACGTATAAAAGCTATTTCACGCCATTAATTTTATTAATTTGTGGTGCGGACTTGTAAAAATGTAAAAATGTTGGAGATATCACATTCGAAAATTTTCAACACCATAACTGTTGCCGTACAACCCCCCACGTGGCGGTGAACTTCGAGAAAAATTGATATTTCAAACTCTATCTTCTCCTACAGTTCTCACGCGATTGATTTCATTTGTGGGGAGAAATGCTTTGAACATTACGGCCAACAATAAAATAAAGAGAAAAAAAGTGTTATTAAAAATGATAAGGTGGTGTACATAATACTTCAGTATAATATAATATATAATTTAGATTGTGCGCATGAAACTGACGCCCAAATGAATATGCTTTTGCCAATGTTAATGATGGACGAGAAAAACGGAACTTCTTCTAATTTAATGATGCTTCTAATGATGCAGTCTATGGGTAACCAACCAATCGGATTCAGCCAAATGATGCCTTTTCTAATGATGAACGACAAAGACGAAGACTCGACCCTTATTTTGATGGTGATGATGAACTCGATGACGGGTGGTATGGAAAGTCAACAGGGCTTCGATAATAACTTCAATATGCTTTTGCCGCTTTTGATGGACGATTGTCCGCTTGGTGACGCAGAGTGCGCCAANAAATGAATATGCTTTTGCCAATGTTAATGATGGACGAGAAAAACGGAACTTCTTCTAATTTAATGATGCTTCTAATGATGCAGTCTATGGGTAACCAACCAATCGGATTAAACCAAATGATGCCTTTTTTGATGATGAACGATAAAGACGAGGACTCGACCCTTATTTTGATGGTGATGATGAACTCGATGACGGGTGGTATGGAAAGTCAACAGGGCTTCGATAATAACTTCAATATGCTTTTGCCGCTTTTGATGGACGATTGTCCGCTTGGTGACGCAGAGTGCACCAAAAAACAGCAAAATCTTTTGGTGATGATGATGAGCATGCAATCTCAGGCACCAAACACCCAAATGGCACCAAATATGATGCTTCCGCTGCTACTATTGGACAACGACTCAAACAATGAAAGTCTGTTGTTTTATATGATGATGTCCCAAAATCAACCGGCCAGTTGCGAACCGCCCGTCTTGCCCCCAGTTGACCAACCGGCCGAACCGACCGATACGGTTTTTCGAACCTGGAGAGTTAACGCGGACGGTTCAAAGACATTGATTTCTGAATCTGAGCAAGAATAAGAAAAAAATGAAGAACAAACCAGACAGTTTTTTGTGACCGAGACAGATTTATGTAATCGAGCTCGATTCACTTTTCCGCAAAATCAAAATATATTTAATTCAATAAAATAACGAAACAAACTTATTTATTCGAGTTTCTGAGACTATGAAATTAACGCTTTTTTTAACAAGAAGGTATCAAATGTTTCTAGGAAAAATCAAAATTCCAATCAAGGCACATTTTTATCAAAAAAAAAAATTCAAATTAAGGGACGCATTTCTCCTGAAAAAGTTCAAGTTAAAGAATAAAATTCAAATTAACGGTTAAAAGTGGACTCTGGTCAAAAATACCCAATCGTCCTTTAATGTGAGACCCCTCTCTGTACACCACTTTTTGAAAATTGGATTTTTTGTCTTTTTTTGGATAGAAACGCAGTAAAAGTGTTTCATCCAGAACTTAGTTCCAAAACACATTACTTAATTCACTTTTTATTCACAACTAGTCAACATAAAAGTTAGGTTTTCTTCTTTCATCATATTCCAGATCTCGCGGAACAAATAACAACGTAAAACTAATAATAACGTCCGCGAGTTTTTCAGCCACATGTTGTGCAAGTGATTGGCGCTCTGATAGATTGTCATCACAATGAAAAAATACAGTATGAGGTATAATAAGGCGCTTCTCGCTTTTCTGGTTTTTGAGCCTATTATAATATGAAATTTGCGAAAGCCTGAAGCATATTACTTTACCCAATACGGTAGAGTATTTCAGTCCTCTTGAGTTTTTTTTTTCTATAAAAATCCCTTTTTGTCAAGGGATTTTCGTCTCTTTTTTATCACTAAAACTCTTCTTGGAAATAGACCGAATTTTTTTGTTAAAAATGAGTCGTTTTTGGATTTGAGAGAGAAACTGTCTTGGATTTGAGAGAGAAAACATGTATATTAAGCATGTGAGCATTTGCCCTCGCTATATAAGTATCATAATAGTCAGTAGCGTATGTCGGTGAGTTAGTTCAGACTGAACTGTGGTGGAACACTCGCCCCGGGTGCGAGAGGTCTCGGGTTCGATCCCCGGACTCGCCTCCAATGTAAGCTTTTTGTGTATGTCAGTAAGGGAGAAAATGGGAAAGGCGAGTCCGGGGATCGAACCTTTAAAAAAAAATACCACATTTTCCCATAAGTTTTTATCACTTTTCTTCAAAATTTGGTTTTCAAAAATAAATTTTCGAAGTTAATATTCCTGTTATAAACAAATATTTTATCAAATGCGGTGTTACAAATCAAAAATAAAACAAAACATTTTGAAATAAAATAAAACATCTTGAAATTTCGTGTTAAAAATGTGGTGTGAAAAATACGTGTTAAAAAGTGGCGTTAAAAATGCGCGTCAAAAATTGATCGTGAATCGGCAGACTCGAAATTCAATTACCCCCTGTAATATTATTCCTCCGTAATTTATAGTAATGTCAACGTTTCCTGCTGTTTCTAACACAAAAAGTCGTTCATGATCTCCATTTTGAAGAAACTCAAAAAACATTGGCGGCAATTTGAGTCCATCAGTTCCGATAAAATTGGTAAAAAGCGGAACTAGTCGAATCAGCGGACTCAATTTCATAGTTGTGCTCAAATGATATAACTTACGACGCGTCGAACTAAGTAAACCGCCTGTATTTAATTTATGAAAATTTAATAAATTGCATTCGTCATTGTGTTTGATGAATATGCGGAAGCTTACTTCAAGGAGAAGCTTTTAAAATTAATTAGGAACAATAACAAATCCTTGAAAATTTGTACTTATTTTAAAATATTTGTGAATAGTATGTTGCCTTGAACTTTTTGAAACAGTTGCATTATAAATATAATATAAACATTATAGTTTGCTATGATGTTTAAAAACTTCCGCAATTTAACTCTCAGGGGGAAGGAGTTTTGGGAACTCGTAGGGGGAAAATGTGTGTATATTAACACGCACTTAAAAAAATCGCAATAATTCAAAATCTGGTAAAGCCAAGTCGTCAATTACGTTGATCTGACTTTTCATAAATTGATTTGGGCCACCAAGGCCCCCTAGAGAGCTGTTTGAAATATTCAACCTACGCAAAAAAACACCGTCAATCAAATTTTCTCGAAAAGTTGAGGGGGGTCAGCAATACCCGTTTTGCCCTAAGGGGCCTCCATATTCCTTAAATCGACGAAAAAAAANTATTTCTCGCTTTGAGTTTTACAAAAGTAATACAAAATTTAAAAAAAATGAGAAACACGTTATTTTACCTCATACAGTATGGCCCATACTGTAGAAATAAACAGTTAAACCCTAATTAAGCCCCCCTCATACGTTCTGAAGTTAACTTAAAGAATGAGGGGGGCTTCTCGCTTTTAGAATTAAGCCTATTAGAATGCAAAATTTGAGAAAGCGAGAGGCTCGTTATTTTACCCCATACGGGCCATACGGTAGTGAGATTTTCTTTTCAGTTAATTTTTGTAACGCTTTATTTTATTTTTGCATATGGCGATTAGAATTTGTCGAATTGCCCCCCTCACGATTTGCGTTCACAAGATACCCGAAAATTTTGGGAGTAAAAAAACCCGTCTGCAATTTGCAGTGGAGGACTTATTTTAGAAAAATATGTGAAACGCATATTTTCAAAGGCCCTCTTTTTGGTACAATTGTCAAAGGTTTATTCAGGTGGCTGTGGTGGAAATATGAATCGATTTGAATCGGCGAAAAGATGCATTCAATTATGCGAAGGAGTAACTCGGACAAATGCTCGTGAACTTTCAATATACTGATATCATAAACGACAAAGTTTATATTTTACTCTAGAGAACAATGCACGCTTCGAGCCCAGACAAGTAACGCACACGCTTCGCGCGCACGGGTTTAAGCAAAATACGTGGGGTTGAGAAAAAAAATGAAAAACGAAAAAAAAAGAAAAAAAAACAAAAAACGAAGAAAGAAAAAAAAGGAGACACAAAAGACAGTCCCATTTTCTTTTCACGGAATATAATTTGTCACAGTACATAGACATATTTTTTGACGAAAACAGTTTTTAATTTTATACATAAAAGGCTTACACAGATCACTTTCCGTTTTCAAAAAATTCTTATTCTCCATTTAATGCTATGGATCTTCAAAATTCTACGGTAATGACTCGTTACTAACCAGGTAATATACTCATTAGGCCGTTTTTAGTTAAAAAGCGGTCCTAATCGGAGTATTTGTGTATAAAAATTTCTTACTCAACTTCAAAATGTTAATACGTACTGTGAGGCATTCGATCATATACGGATATCGTCCGTAATTCGGAAATCGACCGTCGAAAATCGAAAAACGGCCAGCGTCCGTAAAAGTAAAACTGATTTTTTCGGACGAAAGAAACATGTTTATGAGTACGTTCGCGACCACATATTTCGTCGCGAATCATTGTTCAAAATTTGGTTTCGCGACCATTGTTCAAAATATGAACTGAATTTTAAATTGAATTAGCCATATTTCAAATCTGAAAATATAAAAATTGTCGGGCTTGCCAAAATGTAAATGATGAAACTTCTCAAAAAAAAAAGATGAAATACACCGGGTGCGCAGTTATCGAGCGTCCAGTTAAAGGGCGGCTTTGCCCGCTCGTGCTGTTATTGGGTAGGTTTTCTCCCCAAACACCTTTCACTTTTCCGCCTATGTCCTGCACAATTATCGGGCACCCTACCCCCAGTAGCTCGAGTTTTATTAATGATGTGACTTAAGAAAACCATTTGGTTCCAATTTACTTGAGATGCTCACGACAGTGATCAAGACTTTCGAAACGTTTCACAGTCCATGTGCTGAAATAACATTTGCTATCCATAAATTTAAAATATCAATAATCACGTTTTACAGTAATGTACAGTAATGTACTCATTTTTAAATTAGATACCGTATGTATGGCTTTTAATTGACCTCATGAGGTCATAGTAGATGCACAGGGTGCGCTGTTAACCGGCCATAAGCATTTTCGAGAAAAGTGGCCAAATAACTGTCAGGAGTATATTAGTCCAAATGTGGACTACACGCCCTGAATGGACCGGAAATGATAGTAAACTGATAGTTAACTCTCAGGGGGAAGGAGCTCTGCGTCATTATCGGATACGGACTACGCTATGTCCATAATCGGGTACGGCCTACGCTCTGCGCCGTTATTGGGTCCAAACCCATTATCGTTTCAAAAATTTTCCTACAAATGTTGACACGATAACGGCGCAGGGAATGTAAATGAATAATTTGATAATAAAATTGGAAAAATTTCGGCGGATAACCATCTGATATCCATATTTTGGAGACTTTTAACAGCTACTGGTGTGGGTAACGAGTTTTTCACCGAGCTAAAGAGGACTCATCGTATATTGACGTCCCAAAACTCAAAAATACCAAAAACGGCTTACCATCTATATTACCTCACCTTGTAGTTTTAAGAAGACCTTTGTAGTGCAAATAACTGTGAATGATACATGGTATAAAGTCATGTGACCCACCGTTGGAAAGCTCTCGTCGAGAGGATTCCAATGGTGAGTCGCATGACCTTATAGCACCATTTTGTAAAAATTGTCTCCTAAACGGGTAGGGGGGTATAACACATATACAATTTAATAAAATAATTAAATTTCACCACCATTCGATTCAACTCGTTGAGAGCTTTCGAATGGTGTGTAGTATGACCCCGAAAGACGAAATTTAAAAATGGTCACTTAACTGCGCAGGGGGTAAAAAAGGGTGAATGGTACATGCTATAAGTTCATACGACCCAGCGTTGGAAAGCCCTCGTCGAGTGGATTCCAACGGTGGGTCGTATGACCTTATAGCATGTGTCGTTCACCGTTTTTGACCCCCTGCGCAGTTAAGTGACCACATTAAAAATTCATCGTATGGTGTCATGCTACACACCATTCGAAAGCTCTCAACGAGCTGAATCCAATGATGGGTAAATTTTATTATTTGGATATTTTTTAGATTTTTCACGCCCCCTGCCCCTTTATGTGACATTTTTTTTATTTTTTTTTCGGCGCATATTTTATTTTACGTTTTTTTCAATAAAATAGATAAGGAATCAGGTAGGTAATAATACAAGGTCACTAATAAGACGATTCTAGACTAAACAGTGAAAAACAGTAAAAAACAGTTAATAATAGTAAAAAAAACAGTAAAAAACAGTAATTAAAACTCGCACTGGTTGCAATCAGTATGTTCCGAGTCGTGAACCAATTGGCAGTTTTGTTTCGCTTCGGCCACTTTTCGTGTTTTTTCGGTTTCTTTTTGTTCTTCTAGCAGTTCGGCGTTGATGAATGAATCGTGAGCGGTTCTCATATGTCCAAGTACTCTACGCTCATTTTGAAATCCCATATTGCAACTCAAACACACTATATCATATTCCAGGAGACGAATCATGGCTTCCAATCTTTCCAAAATGAAATATTCATTATTTTTTGGAACATTCCGTTGTAATATTTCTTCATCCTCTGTTCCGTCCGTGAGCAACATTTCGAATAAATTTACAAATGTTGGATTTGCCAATAACTTATTCAAATGATAAATAATTTGACCTTTAAAATTTCGGAAAATTGATGGCAAAAAATCCGGGTTTCGTTCAACAATGAAAACTGGATTATTTATTAAGTACCTATGTATAAATGGGACAAATAAAAAAGGGTTCAGGTTAATATCTTGTCTGGTTATTGGTGAAGTAACATTAATATTGTATAATTGATTCAAGAAAACTTTAAAATGGTTTATAATTACAAGTGTCCTGTCAGAAATGGTATTATTGGGCTGAAAATGAAAACTTCCTAATAAAAAAATACAAATTTGGAACAATTTTTCATTGAACGCTTTTTTTTTCAAGCCGATACGTGTAATGGCTTCAGGACGTTCATCTGTTGGTAAATTGAAACCGGTTGGTCGCAAAGCAACAGGGTTTCCATCAAGTCCAATTGGAAAACCGGATTCTTCTTGTTGACGCCCACGATTTCCATCACGTCCTCCACGATTTCCATCACGTCCTCCACGATTTCCACCACGTCCTCCACGAGCGTTATCTTCGTTTTGAGGTACCGGATATGCCCGTGGTCTACCTCCACGCCCACCACGCCGACGAGCAGGTCTACCACCGCGTCCACGTGCTTGTCGATGATAAACACGCATTAAATAGTTATATTATAATATAATTTATATTATATTTAATATTTTTGAAATTTTTAATTGTCAGAACGGAAGTTCTGACTTATAAACAATAAAAAATGGCGCCCCTGTGTATACAATTAGGGCGCTCCTAATTACGAATTTGCGCCCCTCATTTGAAAAATTAGCGACCAAAGTATGATTACGCGCCCATCTGTACCGCCCAAACATTTGCGTTATAATTACCAGCAATTTTAAGCGCCTTCAATTAGCGGTATATCATAGCGCACTATGTTTTTAACTAAACTGTACCATATGGTACCGCTATTTCGGGGCCATCTGTACTTCTTTCGTGAATTATAATCCCCCAATTACCGCCCAAATGATTAATTTATACAATATTTAAACACCGAAATTCGAAAAAATACGAAATTGCCCTCGTTTGATATTTTACAACCTCAACTTGACTGATAACTCTTTCCTGTAGCCAAACTCACCATTATCGAAATCTTTGAAGGTCATCGTGTCCGGATCAACTCCCGAAAATTACCACATAATATTGGAAATTTTATCTTTAGTATTTTCTCAAATTAACTCCCAAGGGTCCAAAGTGCGATATAATGCGAGAAGACTCCTACTAGGAGTCCGTAAGTCCAAATTAGGACTAAATGCCCCTGTAGCCATGCATTAAGCTTTTTTTCATTAATTTAAACTCAACCCGTGTTTCAACGATCTTTGATTGAGCCTTGTTTAGTATTATTTGTTGTCCATTTACGGCGTTTAGTCCAAATTCGGGCTAATGGACCCCTGAGAGTCAACATATATATTTCAATACCATAATACCATTGTCAAATACTGGTACACATGCATTGTGTTCCAATGAGCTATTGACTTTCAGCTGGGGTTACTTCGTGTGGGGGAGAACAAATATACAATACAAAACACATTTACAACACATTTAGAACATAACAAGAATAAATATACAAAACATAGATACTATATTGCTCTACCCAAGCTATAATAATCAATTTCATAAGTGGCACGTTTGAGAATATCATCCATTGTGACACTGTGCAGCTCAGCGAAACATTGAACCATTCCCTGGGAAACTTGTGGCCACCCTAATCGAGAGTCCTCCAAGTTTTGTCCCGTTGGGCTACCATCTGCTTTGGCCTAATATAAAATATATAAGATTTGAACTATACCAGATGTACCTTTATCTTTCCAAAATTTAAACAGCTGGTAGTTAAGGGGCCATTTTTTGTATTTTTTATAGGTTTTCTACAAAGATGGGCCCAAAGAAGGGCCCATTTAAAAAAAANATCAGCTAGCCCCGCGTTTTTTGACCCGAATTTCAAGACCCGAGTTTTTGACGGGGTCATAGATCCGAGCCAGAATCCGACCTGAAATTTAGCTCTGGTCTCTAAACCAACTTGAAAACCCGAGTTTTACCCGTGATTTCCGGGTTGGGTCGGGTAGGAAAACATCGAATTTACCAACCTCTGATTTGAAACAATAATTTTTTTTTTGGAAAAAAAAATCGACCAATTTTGGGCCACCGACCCTTGATGAAATCGACACTTATTCGAGGGGGGCCTTTTTGGCGACCCCGTAATACATACATGTATCATATGTTGATAAATTATCAACGATTAAATTACCAATGATAATATAATTTGATAAAACTTTTTTTGCTATTTAAGTAAAATTAATTCCAACTATTACGGTTTTTCGTTTTAAATCTACCTGGCTATCTAAATATACTTTCCCCCTAATTAAAACAAAACAGTCGGAATTGTATATAAATAATAACGCTGATAATTAAATATTTAATAATTTGGAATAATTTTTTTTTCATGTCAAATATTTTTTCCCGATTATTCGTAAACATCACAGACTCGCGACAATTTAAATTTAATCGAATCCAAATTAAATAGGACTGTAGGATTCGGAAATAATCGAGGATTTGAAAATCGACTTATTTAACTGGTAACTTTAAAGTTAACAAAAATGCATTAGAATGCATAAATGATTTTTTTTTTTGAAAAATGGCAAAAATTTTGCGAAAATTGTGACTGTTTTTGTTCTTGAAAATAAATTGAACAGCGACAAATTGATGTTGTATTGATTATTAAGATTTTTATAATAATTTTTATAACTTAACTCCCAAGGGGAGTTCCGTGCGAATTTTCAGGAAACGGTCGAAACCAGGTATGGAAATCCCAATCACAAAATTACACTCACAATCACATTCACGACGTGATTTTCACAGGTTTTTTCCATCCCTGGTCTAAACTTTCCCAAATTGGTGAAAAAAAATCGGTCATAGGGTCAAATTTAAAGACCAAAATTTTGAGAATACAATTAAAAGTGTAAATTTGCACAAATGTCGACCTACGGGTTAGTAATTACTCGGGACCGTAGCGAGTTAAAAAGTTATATTTTTGCTTGGTTTTTTTCTTATAGACGCCGACATTTCTAAAGATATTCTTCAAAAAGGCTTTTTTGAGACGAAATCGGCTCATTAATTCCCGCGGAATTCCTTCATTTATTTAAATGAAAAGCAAATCTCATCTCTATGTAAATTAAATTAGCCTAATTATTAAACAATTTGCTGCTCTTGAACGGAATTTGATGCGGACTGTCAAAGTACATTTTAACACCGAAAAATTATTAAGCTGTCATATTATTTGACTGTCATGTTCACTGTAGTTTAACTCTTGCGCTTTCGGTGAAAATAAATTTGCAAGTGTCGGCAAGTTTTTCTCCGTTATCATTTACACCAATAGCCTATTGGCAATAGGCCATAAATTATCGCCGATAATTATATTACCGCCTACGTTTTTATCGGATAAAAGCCACTTTCGCGTTCAAAAAATGTGAGCATAATTGCCTTCGGTATATAATAGTATCATAATACTCAATAGCGTATATCGGTGGGTTAGCTCAGTGGTAGACTACTCGTAGTTGCAAACGAGAGGTCAGGGGTTCGATCCCCGTACTCACTAACATTCTTTTGTCTCATACTGGCATAAAAAAGGCCTACAATTGCGCAATAACAAAGTCTTGTTATCCAATGATAAGCCCGTCATCGGTAAATTGCTAGATCCGACCATATACACCACCTGTGCAGTTATGTTTCCACCAAATTTTTCAAAAAGCGGAAACATAACTGCACCGTCGGGAACATAAGTGCAAAGTGTGTAGGCGTTTTGTCTGGAATTTGTAAGTGCGGAAACATAACTGCACCGACGGGGCCGAGCGGAAACATAACTGCCGGGAACATAACTGCACAGGTGGTGTAACTGTTTAACCTACGTTATTTATTATCCTTAGATTGAATGATGAAGTCTAACCCATCCCTCAACTCGTCCACGTATTTTGTGGTTTTTAAATTTTAATTTTTAAATTTTTTTTATAATAACTTTTGATCAAAATTCGGAACAGTGTCCTTTTTCATATACTGAGTTCATTTTAATTATTTCTAAAGTTTTCATTCCAGCGTAATTGATTCGGAAGTTATTGTCAAAATAAAAAATCGCACAACCTGCACAAAAACGTGGCCGAGTTAAGGTGGCCTTATGAACGACAGACTGTCGTGGACACAGTTCGTGGACGGGCTAGCTACAAAAATTGGGAGAAAAGAGTGGCCGGAATCCGCCGGCCGCCGGATAAACCAACGAGTGTGCAAAGCGGCCCGATAAACCCGCAGAAGGTGTCTAACTTAACTCCTAAATAAGTCTGTCATAATTTCTACGGAATAAAAATATGATCATTGGTCCGAGATTACCTTCATACAAAATTAGAATTATATATACCGTATTAAAATTATTGCTTTTTTTGACGATGTTTTTCGCAAAATATCTTAGCTATATC
>SCLG01000319.1:165179-180548 GCA_004367875.1 Oikopleura albicans | reverse complement strand
AAAAAAATAAATGTCTGCAAAAGGTACAGTACCTTAGTCTAAGATAATAGAAACCTTATTTTGACACAGTATAATAAATCGAATTCATAAAGGCGTTAAATAAATACTACAAACCACGCAGTTATCCGGCAGCTCGGTTTTAAACAGTTAATAACTGTTTTCAGCTATTAAAGACGGGTCAATACCGTAGTGTACAAATAAAAACCGAAATTACGAAAGTGCAGTTTACTAGTATTATTATCGGAAAGTTTGCCGGGTTGTCCGGAAAGTGAAGTTTGTAAATAACGCTACTAAACCGTCCTTATTATCACG
Source organism: Oikopleura albicans (assembly GCA_004367875.1). Lineage (NCBI taxonomy): Eukaryota > Metazoa > Chordata > Appendicularia > Copelata > Oikopleuridae > Oikopleura > Oikopleura albicans. The sequence goes on along the minus strand of SCLG01000319.1, from coordinate 180,236 downwards.
ATTATCTAGAATCGCACTAAATTGTTCTAGACTTACAAATACGGCCTTGACGAGTTCAAATCGCCGTTCGTGTAGGTTAAAAAATAAATGACTGGAATATAAACAGTGTAGTAATATTAATGAAAGATTCAAATGATGCATCGCCTCAAGATAAAAAAAAAGTTCATGTTCGGTATCAAATATCAAGTAATGCAATTGACCCAACGTGAACACATCCCTCAGCCCTGCTTGGGGACAATCAAAACCGTCGAAAATAATTCTATCGAGCAATGTATCTTTTGTATAATAAGATTACTATTACTCCAATGTATATAATTCCAGTCATTTATTTTTCTTAAAGCTACACGAACGGCAATTTCAACTCGTCAAGACTTTAAATGAGTTTTTGTACAATATTGGTTTTGTACATTAATAACTGGTATTGTGAAGTATTGTCGAGTTACATAAACCCTATATTCGATTAACTTGTTGTCGCTTCCGCAATTTCAACTATACGCCTACATAATGTACCGTTATGTTGATAATATGGGCCTAGTTTTCGTTATCTTGATTGAATTTAGCCTTAAACTTTCTCAAGATAAAGGTACATCTGGTGTATATTATATTTCTAAAAAACTAGACAAGATTCCGCTTAAGTGCTTTGTTACATATTTCAATGAACTTTGATTCTCTTTTGTATAGACTAGCCCATTTAAATCCAAAACTAAAATAAATTAACTATTTCTTATGACCTAATTACACGAACGCGATTAATTCATCCTCTTTTTGGGTAAACGTCCGGAAGATCGCAAAATAATTCTAAAAATAATACGGAACGAAATACTTTTTTTTTTATAAAACTAGTGTAGCCTATTTTCATGGAAATATTCGAACTGTAATTTTTACCATTAAAAAAAATCAGTTATAGATACAGTTGTACTACGATTTCTTTTAATTTCCATGGAGCTCCAGCTGAATCCACTTGGTGTCCCGAACTATAGTTAATGTATAGTGCTGGTCATATCTTGCTAATGGATTGGGAAACCGCGCGGATTCATGGGGGAAAATATTTAAGGGACAATGCTGTACTAAATGATATATTAAGTGATAATACGGTATATTTATAGACTAGAATGCTATAGTCTACTTAGTTAGTCACATCAACTTGCTGTTAAAAGTCTAGTATACTATGTATTCTATATTGTACATACTATGTAGTACAAACAATAAACAACTGATAAACAATTATAATTAAATTCTCGTGCGCGGCGCCCTTAAATTATAAGTCACGTGCTTGTGGTGAACGAAAGTTTAATAAGCCAAAGCGGAGACGGCCCAATCAGCGTGCGAAGCGATGTTTTAAGGGGGATTGTACAATAATAACAACATAATTTAGTTTACTCATAAAGTTGCACACCTTTTTATCACAAATTTGGAAAATGTTTTTTTTCATCAAAGTGCGAAATAACCTTGCAGTTAAAACGCGTCTATTAAGTTTTGTAAAATTTGTGAATATACTAACTAAATTGATAATTAAAATTTTTCTAAAACTATTGCCTAAATCATGTCCTTCATAAATGATTTTTAGAACCACTTGGTTTTAACTTTTAAATATAGCTAAGGAATGGCCAAATGGAATTCCATTAAAATTGCATCATGAAAAAGGACGGCAGTTAATTAATCGGTTATGAATATATCACTCGTCTGATTTAACAAGACAAGTTCTAATTATATATAAAAAAGCCGTCACCGATTGATTTATTTTATTAAAGTAAGAATGAAAGCACTTCCTGCATAAATTTTGCATCTTTAATGAAACTGTTTTGTTCCCTTTCCCTCCAGATGTGTCAATATTTTGACTGACCATTTTTTGTGTAGCCAAGTTAGGTTAAAATTGCGAGGAATTATTATAAAGTTTTATGTGAGAGTTAAAACGCTAATTGGACTTTAACCAAAGATGTAAAAAAAAATCTGAACAAATCAACACAAGAACGTCGTTTCCACCCAATTTCATCTAATGGTTTTTGTCACGAATTTGAAACATTTTAAAGAAAAGTTTTGAAAGACATATTTAGCGCTAAAGAGTATTTTTGCCGTGAAATGCTTATCACGCTAGAACAAATATTTTCACCTTCAAACAGTGCTACAAAAGACAATGTTCTTACAAAAATAAAGTCAAGCCATGAGACCAGAAAAAAAACAATACAAAGGTTATTCAATATATATCAATAAGAATTTCTCTGATTGCATTTATTTCTTTTACCGACATTTGTATATACTGTCCGAGTTTTATGAAAAAACGAAAAATTCGCGATTCAACGCTGATTGGCTGAATTTCTACGCTCGAATTTCTACGCATCACGCAACCACTTCGGGAAAAATTACTAGACAGTGAATTTTTTTGAAAATATACTTTTTACTAGACAGTGAATTGTTTGCAAACCGTTTTTCAGTAAAGTAATCTAGAAGACTAGAAGTTCTTCTTTATTTCATAAAAAATACAGTTGGTGCGCCCACAACGCTATGCCCCACAACGCTACAGTGCGCCCACAACGCAACGGTTTTTGGCCTATAGGTTGGTGCGCCCACAACGCAACGCCCCACAACGCAACGGGTTTTGGCCTATGTTTTCGTTTAGCACACAACACATTTCTCTTCTTATATTTCAGAGCCGAATTAAAAATAATATAATTTACTCAATACAAAATGAATTTTTAAAAAATTAGTGATTGAAAACAAGTTAGTTTTCAATTCTAGAGATGAGCCTATACCCTGTAATGCATTTGGTGATCGGTGCGCCGACAACGCAACGGTGCGCCCACAACGATACGGTTTGCCCACAACGCAACGCTTTTTGGGGAAGTGATTGCGTAGCGTTGTGGGCGCACCAACTGTAGACCAAAATCATTTCAACGTAAACTTTAACTGATCATTTATTCATAACTTAAAAATCATTAAGGTTAAAAATAATAACTCAGCGCTTTTTCGTCTTTCTTCCTAATAGTTGTTGGTCTTATTTTTTTCTTTCCAATACCTCTCAAGCTCTTGAAGGTCCTTTTCTATATCTTCTTGAGGGTCCCTTTCTTCGGTCAAATTGGGTGATCTTGGTGTGTAATTAAAATCAATAGAGGTTGCAGTCGATTCAAGCCTTATTGTCAAATTGTTTGTTTCTGTGGATCTCGGAGTTGGTGTGTTCTAGAAATATTTTTTAGAAAATCAGATGTTAACTGTCATGCGCCATGTAGGCTATGTAGGCGAGATCTGGCCTATCGGCACTTTAATTCAGTATTATTCGTTAACAGGACGAGCGGGAATTGCGCAATACAAAATAGTCATTATCCAATGACAGACCTGCCTGATAACACCACAAGAGGGAAATTGCGCAATTCAAAATTGTTATTATGAACCGGCGATGAATTTTAAGATCCTATAATATTACTCATTGTTTAATTGAACTAACAAAACATTATAAATAAGCTTTAATATGTATTATATCTTAGAGAGAAAAGGAAGCAATTTTCGTATCATTATTTATTAGACACATTCTTTAATTATAAAATAATTAGAACTTCAATCTCAAAATGGCATATGGCTGAATTCCGCTACTTTGTAGCGCATACAAATATTACTGGATATATCAATTAGTGTATTAGTTGAAATTGGAAAATAATGAGTAAAAAGAGTTAATTGTGAAATTTCGTAGGGTGCATGATAAATCTGGCTAAATCTGGCCTACATGGTGCATGACGGTGGTAGATGTCGGTGGCGCATGATAGTTAATGTGCACCTTCATGGTTAAGCTGCCGTTCTTAGCGTGTTCTTAAACCGTTTTCCTCATGTGCATTTGTGGATTAATTTGAATAGAAATAAAAGACACATGTACAAGAAATAAAAGACATGTATAACAGGAAGTTGAAACTGTTATTACAAGATAGGGGAAACTAAAAAAATGTTACAAGATGGGGGGAACTAAAAAAATATGAAGTTAAACATAACGGCGTAGGGGGTACATACATAATATTTCGCGTATGAAATTCGAAAATCCAATTCAGTTGTCCGTTTTTATTTATCATAAGCGGTTCTCCATTAATTTATGTTTAAATGTGGTGCTGACGAATGTTCCATATCGTCATGCGGAAATGTGGCAGTCAGCTGCCACATGTTTTTCAAAAATCATAGCACGCCCTATAACCTAGGGATTCTGTTGATTTTTGTATTATTTTAAGCCCTGTTCTTCTGTTGTTTGAAGCAGTTTTGTCCGAAAAATAACTTAACCACCGTGCTCCAGAATCACAAACTTCCCGACATTTTTTTTCAAAATTTATAAAATATTGGTATGATCCGGTTATGATATCGAAAAATGAAAGCGACAACTCGAAATGGTGCTACTTCGAAAGCGCTCAATCAATTGAACATGATAGTGACAATTAAATTTGGCAATCGTACCCCCTACGCTCTTATCGTACCATTAAACATTGATTTTGAGTTTCTTTTGAGTTACTGCCGGATTTTGGGAGTTCGTGCTTGAACATGTTTATACACAAAAAACCTAACTTTGTGAACACGATTATAAAAAGTTTATTCGAAAAAATTACACCCCTGCGCTTTTATTGTACAGCGAAACCCGGAATTCGGCTGAAACCCCGAATTTCAACCAAGCGTTACCCGGCGATTTTCAATACAGATTCTGAAATCGTTGTATGTTTCCGTTTGGCTCAAACCGTTCTCTTGATATTAAGATTTAAGTAAAAAGGTGAACGATAACGGCGTGGGGGTGTACAAAAGTGATAATATATATATGTTAAGACGCATGATTCATTATAGATATAACCTTTGTCCGTTTTCATTTAGCGTTAACCGTTTACTTGCCATTTAGATTTAAAGTGAAATGTGGCAACTAGCTGTTAATCACAGTTAACTCAAACAGTGTAGAAAACTACACATTATGGTTATCATATTTTAAAATTTGTTACGATAACGGCTCACACACAAAATAAGTTTGGCGAGAGTCATGGAAGATGTTTACAATGTACTCTATGTTTTCAACTATTTTTTATACATTCATATTGTCAGGAACAGGAACAATTTACAATTCATTTTTTGTTATGATAACAGCGTAGGGGGTGATATTGAGTTGTCATTATGGTCCCAAATAAATAAACGGAAAGTTGTGTGTCAAATTGGTAACAAAGAGATATTTTTCATCGTCACACAAGTAAGAAAATGAGAAACAAAAAGTAATAAAATATTATTACAGCTTGCTTGGTTTTTCGGGTTAAATTTGAGCTCTAGGGGTTAATTAAAAAAAATTTTGAATATGAAAATAACGCAAATTTGGTGGTTAATTGAAATCCTTTTGTCCGTTTTTGTGTAGCATTACTGGTTAAGGAACAAACTCCCCTAAAAAGGCGGCGGTGACCAGATCTGGCCACGGTGGCGCATGACAGTTAAATTACCCCGAAACCAGGAAATGCCTATATAATATAGCAATTTGCTAAATCGAATAACCTTTCGTTCAGCCACGAGCTCCTTGATTTTATTTTTCAGCTGTGTTTCTCGCTCCTTTGATTGATCGATTTCCAACTTTGACCTAGCGATTTCTTCCTTTGATTGAGCGATTTCCTCTTTTGACCTAGCGATTTCTTCCTTTGATTGAGCGATTTCCAACTTTGACCTAGCGATTTCTTCCTTTGACTGAGCGATTTCCAACTTTGACCTAGCGATTTCGTCCTTTGATTGATCGATTTCCAACTTTGACCAAGCGATTTCTTCCTTTGACTCAGCGAGTTCTTCTTCAAGTGCTCGAATTGTTGATAAGTGTATAACATTTTGATATGAAATATAAGACTAGGGTGTTTTGACTGAAAACATTTTCATTTTGTATTCTTTAAATGATATTCAAAATTGGTAGAGTTATGTAAATTGTATTACTCCACTTTTGAATAACTGTTGAATAGCTTTAATTTTGTTAATTTGATTGAATTTTGATAAGTTCTAGGAAGTTTCTTGAGTTTAGTAAATAGTGCGTGGGCGGAAAAAATTACGCGAGATGACTGTTAAGTTCCCTGTATTTTCTTAAGTTCCGGGAGTTTTGTTAAGGTTCGGGCGTTAAGTTCCGTAGACAGGCGGTGTACACCAGATGTACCTTTATCTTGGAAAAGCTTGAAATTGAACCAAGATAATGGACAATAAAGTCATATTACCAACATAACGGCATATTGTGTAGGCGTATGGTTGAAATTGCGTAGGCGACCATAAAATAATGGAAAATAGGGATTACATAACTCGAAAGTATTGCGAAATACGTGTTTTTTGACGTAAAACGCCAAGATAAAGGAAAATAGGGATTATTTAAGTCGAAAATATTTCGCAATATGAGTTATTAATGTAGACAATCAAGATTTAAAAAAAATAATTGTGTCCGAAAAAAAAATAGAGATATATGACTGTCGTACCGGACATTCATACAATTATGAGTCGAGAGATAACTGAAGTAAAGTCACGACCTTCCAGTTGTGCAATTTGCGTTTCCGAAAAACGTGCACAACTGGGCAGTGGTGCACAACTAGGCAGTCGTGCACAACTAGGCAGTCGTACACAACTAGGCAGTCGGACAAGATCAGCTCGCAAAATCCTTTCATAGAAGTCTGAGTTTGATACGCTCAAACGTTTTTTGAAGCCATTTAGCATTTTTGCTCGACGCACAATTTAGAAATCTGTATTTTATTTGGATTATTTACAATTTAACGTCTTGAATTCCTTGTATTTTTCGTTCGCCTGAAGTCGCATGGCAATTATTTTGCATATCCCGAAGACCTAATTGGTTTTCTTTATTTTTTTGTTTAGGGCAGCATAAAAATCGAATTTTCCTCAATGAAATTAACTTGACTTGTCATGCTCCATACAAATTAATTGCACAAAAAACAATTAAAATATAAACAATTAAAATATGAAACAAATTTCTCACGGTGATTTGGGTCATTTATGTACTCTAACGTTTCGAACGAAAAAAAACATTGAGCCACAAAAGTTTGTCTGATGAACCAAAAACTGCACAATTCGAGAGTTGTTTGCAAAACCTCGTCCCACAAAATGTACACAAGTGGAAAGTCGTTTGATCAAACTTGGGTCTGAAAAATGTGCACAACTAGGCAGTCTCGTAAAATTTCCTGAAAAGTGCACAACTAGACAGTCGTGCACAACTGGAGGGTGCACAACTTGAAGGTCGGGACTGTATTAGGCCGATATGTTTCTTCCCAATCAATCTTAGGGCTTTCAAGGACTCTAATTTAGCAAAAAAAAAAATGGTACAAGAAATGCGTAGGCGATTTTTTTTTTGGAAGAATGACCTAAGATAACGGTAAAATACAAGATAATGGAAAATACGTAGGTGGAAAACTTTCGTCAAAATAAACCAAGATAATGGGAAATAGGCTCAAATTACCAAGATAAAGTACACAAGATAAAGGTACATCTGGTATATCAGATTTTTAGTGTTTATAACGTTTTTAGTTTGAACACTCTATATATGGAAGACAATTAGTTAAATGATTGTTTTTCTCTTTCAAAATGCACGCAGAAGAACAAAAATCACATGTAAACTGTAATGCAGGATTTTCTTCACATGATTGCACGTGCTGTTCAAGACTGATCGCTTTCATTTTCAAACCACAATGTTCGCAATCGACACTCCTGTTGATAAGTTATAAAAAAAGTTTATAAAGTGTTTTTCCTGAAATTTTTATTTCATACAGTATGTAAGACCAATAACCATAATGGAATCCAGGATTAATGTAGTACTTGTGCCGTATCTCTCGAAAAAAACAAAATATTAGTCTCGCGTCTAAAGTGTAGTACTTTTTGTCATCAGAAGTAAACATTATATTAAAAAATAGGTACAGTCCGTGCTCACAAATCGTTACGCCCCAAATCGTTACAAAATGACGTCATGATTCCAAATTACGATTTTTTATTCGAGGTCTGGTGATCCCAAATCGTTACCATTTTATTTTGATATATTATTAGTGTTCAAAGTTTGAAAATTAACACATTTCAATACATAAAAAAATGTTCTGGACTCTAATGAATTCCAGTATCATAATTAATCCGACTTTGTTTCACTTGAAAACGACAAAAATTTTAGAATATTAGAGACTGCACTGCAGTCAGTGCAGTCAAAAAATTAAATTTGAAATTATTAAAACAAAAATTAACATAAAATGTTAATTTTTTTGTCTGACAGAACTTTAAGTTCCTAAGCAGGGCTCGGCACAATTGGGTCGCTTTGGCTCGATCGCGAGCCGTGCCGAGCCAACAAAAATTTTAATGGTAGTGAGCCGAGCCGAGCCAAGGAAATTTTAAGGAGGCCCGAGCCGAGCCAAGCCAAGGAAATTTTCATGGCCGAGCCACGGGCTTGTAAAAATAGCGAGCCAAAAACAAAACAAAAGCGAGACAAGCTGTTTTAATAAATCTAAAACAATTGTTAAATCTAAACAATTGTTTAACATGAGACATCTCTGGCATGAAAATGACAAAATTAGTTTTTTTTGGTAGTATAAAAAGCTGATTGATTATTTATTGGAACTAACATTAAGGGAAACCCAAGACATGTATTTGCAAACAGTTTTTGGCATGAAACAGGAAAATGTTGAAGCTAAAATTTCTGGTAAAATTTTGACTGACCGGGAACCGACGCGATAATTACCGATTAAGACACAAAAATTGCCATATCTCTCTCCGATATTTTTTTTTAATTTGAGTCATGTATCCAGAGTTTTTTGACGAATTTTATGGCAAGAATGACAAATTAATTGAACGGTTTCAAAGAAGTCACAAAACCCATCTAGGGGTCAGATTACAAAATTGTCTTACAGGGACGGGATACACCTTGTTCGAAAGGATTTTTATCACTGATTCCAAAAAACAACAGCCGGCAATATGGAAAAGTTAATAATTTGACCTTTTTTGTTCACAGGATGGGAAGTGAGGTTGCATATGATACGATGACCAAATTGGGTCTCTTATCCCCATAAAAACTTGTAATTTGACTCTTTTTGACCCAAAAAAGGGTAAGATGCCATTTTTTTNNNTTTTTTTCCAATAACCCGCATTATATTCCGAAACAGTGAAGGAAACCTATTCGAAATTTATAATATAACACCATATATCGGTAATATGATACTATTAAACTGTTTAATTTAAACCTATAGGATCGAATTTCCAAAAAATTCTGCATCTATGAGCCTAGATTAATTTTTTTCAAATACACCGCTTGAGGGTTTATCAGGGCACTTTACCCGCTCGTGCGCTTATGAAGCCTATTTTCCCAAGAGTTTTTCACATATCCCGCCTACGCCTTGAGGGTTTATCATGTTACCTGAGGATTTATCAGGTCGGTTTTGGAAGGCAAAAGTGACCTGATGAACCCTCATGCGGTGTGTATCAATTGTTGTATTTTAACAAGTACAGTTCTCCGTCCGTTATGGGCCACGTTCAGGGCCCAAAATAGGCGGCCCATAAAGGACCGGTGGCCCATAAGGGTCCGGTTGCCATTTTTTGATTAAAAAACACACATATTCTGTAATTTTATTGTTTTTTTGCTTGGAAGTGGGTTTTTAGACATTGCAGATTTAATTGCCAAAAAATCAGTTATTGACGATTGTTTAGTCTTTTTTTAATCGGCATCAATTCACCACCAGTTGTACCAGTATACGATTCAGTGTTTTGAGTTAAATTTTGGTTTTATGGCTAAAACGTCACTGTCATTTTTATCTCTGATAGTCGACAGTATTATTCTTTGATAAAACATTCGGCATAAAAAAAAACAATTTTTTGTGAAAGACCAACATTGTTCGGTCAAATAAAATTCAATTTCCAGTCTAGAATATTTGTGACAGTTGATAACATGTACCCGGGAGAAAAAATATCTGCTGAGAAAAAAGTAAATAAGTGGAAAGAAGAATGGCATTTTTTCTAATTTCTAGATTTGCTTGGTTTTGTTGAAACTTTTTATCAAGCAAAATCACTTCAGACAAAAGAGAAATAAAATGAGATGAAAAACTGAAAAAATTTTCACTGGCCCATAAGGGTCAGTTTTTCAAATGGAAAAAATTGCAGCCCATAAGGGTCCGGTGGCCCATAAGGGTATGGCCCATAAGGGACGGAGGACTGTACTTCTATTTTTGCTTTCGGATCCGAACATTTTTCAAATTGATTTATTATAAAACAAGCCCCCAAATTCTTAAATTTCATGCAAAAAACGGTATTTCACTATTTAACTTTGTTTCCCTGCAATGTTCGCTAAAAAGTAATTTTTGAGACGTTGAAAAACAACCTAATTTTAACATGAGCGAGCCAAAATGACAATTTGGCTCGGCTTGGTTCGCCCGAGCCGAGCCACTAAAATTTTTTGATCGCCCGAGTCGAGCCGAAGAATTTTTGAGTTAGAAGGAGCCGAGCCGAGCCAGAAATATTTTGAGCTTGAGCGAGCCGAGCCAAGCCAGGGAGTTTTTGAGCTAGAACGAGGCAAGCCGAGCCGAGCCAAAAAAAAATTCTTTGCTCAAAACCCGAGCCGAGCCAGTTGTGTCGAGCCCTGTTCCTAAGTATTATCCAATAAGTAATAACATTCTATAAAATTCATAAACTTGGTCAAAACAATACTATCAAATTGCAGCTAGTCGGAATAACTACCCAAAAACAATTATGTTCCAACACAAAATTGTAACGCTTTTAGGTCATTAAACTTCGAAAAGTTGTAACGTTTTCAAATCATGACGTCGCTTGTAACTCTTTGTATGTATCACTTGTAACTCTTTGTTCACAAACTCTTGTTCATTAACTCTAACACTTGTGCAGCTAAGACTCTGATTCGGAAAAGCACTAAAACACTAATTTGAACATTTAAAAAGCTAATGACCCCAAATCGTTACGAAACGACGTCATGACCCCAAATCGTTACGATTTTTTGAACGTCAAATCGTATCGATGAGGCAGCAGGGACTGTATGTAAAACTGTCTTTTTCTTTTTATAGCACAATTAAAATTTATTTAATAAGGGGTGGATTCTAGATACATATTAAATAACCTTCAATATTTACGTTAGCACTGTCAGTTAAAGTCTATTACACCACGGTATTTTTTAACTATAACGATTATAACACTTTTCAGGATGAGATCCATAGTCTTCGTATGGAATTATAGCGTCGCATTCCAAAGCACAACGTAGGGAAACTACGCTCAATTTGTTTCGAATAAATCGATGAGGTTCGTGAAGATCATCGGGATATTTAAATTCTGTTCGACATTTACAAGGTTCAATTAAAAACCAAAATCTGAAAAAAATATAAATCCAATTTGCCCGTTTATGTCAAAAAAAAACCATGAGGGAGACTCATAACTGTAAAAAAACGTTAAAATTGATAAAGTAGCGCTTTAGACTATAGTGTTGCGTTAAACTGCGTGCGCTAATCTGACTGATTCATCGTTGAACCACATAGTATAAGTGTTTTTAAAGATTTCCAAAATTTTGATATTTGGGCTTTCAATTGAACCTTGCCATTGCGGACATGTTGAATTATCGTCATAAGTTGCCCACCTTTTTATGCACTCCCTACAAAACATATGACCACATGTTACCGTATCAACAGCGTCTTCCAATAAATCCATACAAATGTTACAGTTTAGATCTTCGTCCGCATTATTGATAACAAAGTCACTGTTTATTCCCATAGTGTTTTATTATAATCACTAAATAATAATCATCAAAAACAAAAACATTAGTGAATACAGTGAATATAATTCAATTATAGTCGAATATACAATAGTAAGAAAGTTTTATCTCGATATTCGAATCATAATGGTGACTACATTGAAATTTAATTGAATATAAAATGTGAAATTAAATTCAATAAAAATGTGAAATGAAAACATATCAACGTTTGAGGTCAATATTTGTATCCGGAATAGGCCTCCTTATTAGGGCGATGCACATTTTAAGGATTATTTTTAATAAACACGTTTTATGTATTTCGCCACAAATTGCGCATAAATCCCTGGTTCAAAAAATATAATTGAATGTCATATAAGATGGGGATAACCCAATAATATTGTATTTCCCGTTTTTTTCTGGTTCATGAAGTAAACTTGGATATCCAGGAGGACTAATATTGACATGACGTTGACGGAACAAAAAAATAAATAAAACCAGTTTTTGATTGATACGGAACATTAATTGAAATGTCATATACGAGTATAGTAATGCTAACGAGCGTCCAGGAGCACAGTGTTCAATTTTGTTTAATATTCCCCCAAGATAATATCAATAAAACATATTGAATATCATTTCACGACCAAATTGAGGGGGGGGGGGCGGGGTGTGAAAGTACCCAATACATATGTTTTTCAGGACCAAAAGAGACCATGTTTTCATGTCCAGCTTCAGTTTGTTCTTTATGCGGGAATTATTTTACCAATCCAAACGTTAAAAATTTTAAATTTTGTTGATTTTATTTTCATACTCAATTACACACAGTTTAATTTTGACTGTTCTTCAGTCTCGGTTTTCTCGTTGGGCAGAACCCATTTGCAAGAAGCTTCGTACCATTTTTTTGCCGCGCACCAACATTGAGGGTTCCAAAGATCGGGGTTTGACGCCGTTTCGGCCGGATTACTGCATGTTAGTATATAACTTTTGTATACTGCTTGAATTCGAAATACACCATGATCATCTATAAACATAGTCAAATCTGATCGACTATCTGATGTTCTTTGTCCTTTTAAATTTGGGCGATAATTGACGTTGGCAGCAATACTATGTACTAGGGTGTGCATTTTTTACAAACTTGGTTAACCCAGGCGCTGTCCGATTCCAACGTCACTATTACGTATCACTTATCACGATCACTTATCACGATCACTTATCACGATCACTTATCACGATCACTTATCACGATCACTTATCACGATCACTTATCACGATCACTTATCACGATCACTTATCACGATCACTTATCACGATCACTTATCACGATCACTTATCACGATCACTTATCACGATCACTTATCACGATCACTTATCACGATCACTTATCACGATCACTTATCACGATCACTTATCACGATCACTTATCACGATCACTTATCACGATCACTTATCACGATCACTTATCACGATCACTTATCACGATCACTTATCACGATCACTTATCACGATCACTTATCACGATCACTTATCACGATACGCACCCTAGGCTATATACTTCATCCAAAGGCCTTCCACAGAACTTATCGCCCACTAAAACCCACGGTCGCATGTAAGCCCCCCAGTCGTTGTTTCGATCGCATATTTTTTCGCTTATTTCAGTCCAGTTTTTCAATTGCAATTTTGTTGGTAACTCTTGGACTTTTTTCGATATTTTCCACTTGCATTGCTTCTGTGAATTGTTGAAATCTATTTTCTTTCTGATCCAAAGTTTGGGAATTTTTACCTAAAAAATTATTAGACGAGAACAGCGGAACGTGGTTAATATGAAATGGCTGAATATAATGGTCATTAGGTCACGAAAAGGAGGTTCTTATAAAATAGCATTAAATTACCCCCATGTTCTGACAATTTTAGTAAAAGTTGTTTCTCAGATTCTGAGAAAACCTAGTTGCATCATTCAAATTTCGTGCAAATCTCCATCATTGTCCTCCTAGGAGTAAAAGTCTTAATCGTTTAACGGTTAATAACAAATATCTTATGAACATTTTAATTTGATTTCTGGCACAAACCCGGAACTGAATGGCCATTTCTCCAGCTTTTTCGTATGGTCCCATTTCATGATCTTTACATTTCAAATGGCAATATCTGATAACTGGCATTTTTTTATTCCATGACGTTTTCTGAAAGCAAGTCAAGTCCATCAAAGAAATATCTCCAAATTGATCATTAAAGTTACAAATATCTTTAACAGTTTTTCCCCATACTAAATTTTTGGGCTCGAATTGATCGTTTTTACAATTTGTTTTATGAAAGAAAAATAACAAAGATTTGAAAAAACGCAAACACATATTAGTATGACATCATTCGGCAGGTGAAATGCATTATAAAGGATTCACATAAAGCGGCTAGTATTTCATGCGGACTCGAAATTTATTGTGGTGGGATTATGCAGAATTAGGTCTTGATTATAGGCTAATTTATAGCTCTGGTTATGTCACTGTGCCGTATAAACGTGTCCTTTATTACGGTAAAATAATGTCGGTGATAAATTATTATGAGAACCTGGACTCGGCATAAAAAATGAGCTGTCTTGGACTGGCCTGCCGACCTCACAAATAATAATGAGCTGTTCTGAACTATCCTCTTGGGCTCAAAAAATGAGCTGTCCGGAACTGGCTGTTACCGAGCCCTGATGAGAGCTGAGATCCTTAACGGCAATTTTAATTCGTAATTGTATGGAGCTTGACACTAAACCTAACTTTACTACAGAGTGACATTTTTGACATTTAACCCCTGAAAAAGTGATGTGCACTTTTGTCTGGATGGGTTTTTTATAGCCTTTATAACGTCGGGACGTCTATCTAGTAGTCTATGCTACTTGTGACGTGTTGCCAATATTGACGGTATTGGTCACGTTTTGCGTAGGTAAAAATCGAAATGACCAAAAGAGTTTGCGCTTGGAATTGTCTTCCGAACCGCCTACGGCCTTATTCCTGTCTAGAAACATATAAAATGGGTCAAGAGCTCAATTAAACATGTTTACCTTCAGATATCATATCATCATCACCGAACGTTAATGGGTTGTGTAGTAAATATTACCATATAACATTGTAATGACCTTGCTTTCAAAACATATTTTCATTTCTTGCATAATTTTTGGGAGTTATTTGGAAAACAATGTTTTAATTAATTCGATTTCAGAAAATGTGTGTAATTAGTGCGAATTGACATCTTTTTCTTATTATGTTCAATATGTCCATAAAAATTATTTATTAAAACGTAGGAAATTGTAGGAAAAAAGCTCTTAAAAATTGGCCAAATTAGTGAAAAATATTGCATAAGTGCGCAGTTCGTAGATAAAACAAAAATCACAAAAA
>SCLG01000319.1:149629-164160 GCA_004367875.1 Oikopleura albicans | reverse complement strand
CAGCACGTGATTAAAGTTCTTGAACAATTGTGGCATGCTGTTATGGGAGGCGGTTCGATTTCGCTTAAGGTTAGAGAACACTTCCCAGAACACGGTGTCCCTGGTCACTTCAAAAGGCCACTTTTTTGATTCGGCCTGTCGCAAAAATTAGGCTGCCAATTAGGAAAGGTTTAACGCTTCGGTCCATCCCCGAACATTTGAAAAAAAAGTCTAAGCTTGAGCCGAAAACGTTGAATTCTTTTTTTTTCTGTCGACTTTTTTCCCCTGGCCAAAATTTGCCAAATGCACTTTCCCTGCCGTTTACGCGCATTGGTCAAGTATGAATATCATAATCAACCATAATTGCCAGTTTACGCCTGTCAACCGTACCAATATCAAGAAGTTCAATGTGTCTTTTAATTGGCGATGGGCCTGTATGATTAACATAAATTATGTTCAAAGTGATAAGCGCAGAATTCATGAACCAAAAAGAAACAGACGGATAACAAAATATTGAAGCGTTGACACCTTTTTGTAAATGGTTACCGAGTTGACGGTTATCCAACGAAACCAAACGTTAAATTTCTTTCATAAGTCCTAATCAGAGATGGAATGATAAAATGCAATCCGATAATTGANCGTTATATAGCCAGCCAAACGTTGGGATTGGTCAGAATTAATGGTTCGTTTTATTTGAACCAATAGGTTGTCGCAGTGTGGTGATGACTAGGCGCGTAGAATACTCGAGAATAAAAAAGAAGAGTTCGCGCGCCTAGTCAGCGTCTCGGCACAATGATTCGGTGATGCGTCAGCGCTCGCTTTTCATTAAAATAAAAAGAAGAGAGAAAAATAAAGCAGCGCTGACGCATTCAAAGTCACAATTGAATGTTGGCTTAAATGTCAAACCCCGTAACAAGGGTAATCCGTCGATAATTTTTAACAAAAATCATGTACATCAGGTGCGCTCCTATGTAACAACCCGTTATGTTACAATTTAATCTGTTTGTCTAGTTATCTTACACTTTTTTAACAAAAAAATTACCGGCGTTATCTATACATTTTCCCTTATTTTACATTTTTTTCTTTGTGTTCTGTATCTGTCAATTTCAGCTGTTTTTTCATCGTTTTTTATTTTATTTTTTTTTGATAAATATGAAACCAATTCAGTAAAGCAGTCACTATTGCGCAATTAGCCATTTAGCGGACACTTTAGGGCAAAAACTTTTTCAGCAGTCACGCCTACACGGTGTGCAGTTATGCGGTCGGTTGTCGCGGCATGCCGTTAAGAGGTCGTTATTATTGACGGTTTTGCTTAATAAAGATACAAATACGTATGATCATATGGTGATTCATACATTTTATTACCATTTTTAACAAATAGCCCTATAACGGAATTTTAGCCCTATAATCGATCAGGCGTAGGCGGAATTGGCAAAATTTCGGTTTCTCAAAAAGTAGCCCTATAACGAGATTTTAGCCCTCTAACGAGTAGCCCTATAACGAGTCATCTGGTGTACACCAAAAATGACCAAAAACAGGTGGATGCGAGAACGTAACAAAATAGCCACAACGTAACAGTTTTTGGCAAGTGAAAGTGTTACGTTCTCGCATCCACGACTGTAACTTAATTTTTGAATGAAAGTTAAATGGTATAATAAATTATGTTCTGTAAATAGTAATTGATTCCTGCGAACGCTTTTTAATCGAAAGAAAAATAACACAAAAACATGGTTGAAGTTCAACCGTTGAACATTGTAATGGTTGTTTTGAAATGTTTTTGAATATATGTCTTATGGCCCCGTTTTTCAGTTTCAAGAGCTTAACTCGGTCACGTTTTTGCGTAGGTTGTGCAATTTTTTTCCATAACTTCCGAATCAAGCTAGAATGAAATGAATCAAGCTAGAATGAAATTTATGAATGGAAACTTTGGAAATAATCAAAATAAAATAAATATATTACAAAGGACCCTGTACCGAATTTTGTTCGAAAGTTATGATAAAAAGAAAATTTAAATCTGTTCATCGACGACCACAAAAAACGTGGACGAGTTAAGGACACCGACAAATAATATAACTTGGATTTTGTACCATTTTTTATATATTTTTTGTAAATGTACGTCGGAACGCGTCATTTATCACACCATGATCAAACTTGGATTAACTATGTCAAGAAAAAAAAAAATAAAATTGAAAAAAAAATTAAGTAACAATAAAAACAATTAATCAGCAATTAAATAACAATTAAAAAATAATAAGATTTAAATAATAGTTTAAAATAATAGTTTAAATCAATAGTGATAACATAATAACTAAAAAACAATGAATAACCAACAATGAATAACCGAATAAACATATAATAACAGCTAATGAATAATTAAACAAACAGTTAAATAACCTCCTGCGCCGTTATCGCGTCAAAACCCATTATCGGGTCAAAATTTGAACTCAAAATGTTGACCCGATAATGGCGCAAGAAGTGTAACAATTAGTGGACAATTTAACAAAAATAAAAAAATAATTAAATAAGAATTCAGTGCTTATAAAAAAAACTAACAAATATTATTTAATAAAAAATGGCTTAATAAAAAATGTTTATTTTATAATAAATATATTTAGACGAATGGATGCCGTGGGGAGAATGGAGTGAATGTACTGTTTCGTCAGATTATGGAACTCGAGTTCGATATCGAAAATGTCCAGCCAATGCGGAATGCGAAGGTCGATCGTATGAGGTTGAGGAGTGTACGGAAGACCCTGTTTATTGTAATGATTTATCAACTACAACCGACAGCCACTCGCTAACCTGCATTGATAACAATAAAAAGACCGAGGGTCTCGATGTTGGCTCCAAATGTGACTTAGCCTGCAAGAAGGGCTATGAAGTATCTGATGGTGAAACCACAATTATCTGTTATTACTCTGGAGAATGGAAGGGACTGGAGGGGTTAGCTGAATGTGTTAAACCTCCATCCGACATGCCAGACTGTGAAGCGCTTGCCGATATTGACAATGGAGTTATTTATTGCAGGTTTGAAATTTTGTGAAGCCCATTAAAAACGGAGACAGCAACTGCTGCACTGTCCAAACTGAATTTGGAAAAAAAAATCCAAGCTGTTAACTCCCATCGGCCACTTTTGGACTAATATTTGTGTTTTTTCGCAATAAAATTTTCTCCCGAAATCGTATTTCTCGGAAATGTCGCGTTGCCGTTTAACAGTTCGCGCGGCATGTCTTTAGTTAATTACACAGGGTGCGCCGTTATGTTTCACACAAAAAAAATTTGAAAAATTGTGAAACATAATGGCTCGAGCGGTAAAAAGTGAAACATAACCGCGTAGTGCTTATCATATAAAGATATGTGTTAGGGGAAATTTTTTCTCAAAAAAGTGGAACATAAGCACGGGCGGGAAAATTTCACTGAGATATTTTCATTCAACGAATGATTTTTTTGTATTAGTAATAAATTATAATAATTTACCAGAAAATCTTCATACAAAATATCTTTCTAACTACAAAACTGTAAAATGTAGTTTTTAAATAAAAACCGGTAAAACAATCGGAAACGTTTAATTAACAATGAGTACTGCAGGGCGCCGAGTGTGATTTTCATCGAGTAATGCTAAGTCTAAACATCATTAAGTAACAATTGGGCGGAGAATAGCGAATGCGTTGTACATTGCAACGAAGGTTATCACACTGATGAGCAAGGAACGGCGCTAATTCTATCCTGTTTGTTTTGCACTATTACCACATGTGTGATATTTTGCAGCAATTTAGACGCGTTTTTATTCAGTTTGAATACTAGTTCAATAGTCTATAATTTTTACAAAAATATGGTTGTTAAATCCCAGAGGATCTTCTACGTCACATTAACTGATACCTTGATTATTCATTTGAATTCTGCCATTTGTATAGAATGGTCCAAATTGGACCGTCCAATTGACGGAACCTCTTTTGTCAGTTTAATTCAAATTCCTTATTTTACCGAGCAAATGATTCTCGAAACAGGTCAGCTTTAA
The DNA here is from genome assembly GCA_004367875.1 of Oikopleura albicans. Lineage (NCBI taxonomy): Eukaryota > Metazoa > Chordata > Appendicularia > Copelata > Oikopleuridae > Oikopleura > Oikopleura albicans. The sequence continues at coordinate 160,163 of SCLG01000319.1, read as the reverse complement.
TTTATTAAAAAAACTGATTGTAAAAATGTTCCGATAGTTCATTTTTGGAACCATTTTTAAAAAGATCCCATAGAGGAAAAGAGCCTTTTTTGAAAAAATCCTCTTTTTTGAAAAAAATCCCCTTTTTGAAAAATTCCCCTTTTTTGAAACAATCCCCTTTTTGGAAAAAATACCATTTTTGAAAAATACCTTTTTTGAGAAATCCCTTTTTTGAAAAATCCTATATTCAAAAAAAACCCTTCTTGGAAAAAATCCCTTGCTTGAAAAATCCTTTTTTCTATTAAAAAATCCTTTTATCTTTTGAAAAATCCTTTATTCGAAAATCCTTTTTTCAAAAATCCCTTTTTTCAAAAATCCCCTTTTTCAAAAATCCCCCTTTTCAAAAATCCCTTGTTTTTAAAAATCCCTTTATTCATAAATCACTTGTTTGAAGTAATTATCGTCGTGGCTAGAAACCCGTTGTGTAAATTCAACGTGGTCTAAAGACATCGGTGAGTGTGAGTCTGATGATTCTTGTGGTGAAAATGAAGAATTCGCGTGTTTCAACCCCACATGTCAGGAATCATGTCACAATTTCTCACCCGAAAATGAACCAAATTGTGACGAGAATTTAGAGTGTTCGTGGGGTTGCACGTGTCGTGATGGTTTTATTATGGATAATGGAAAATGTGTGCCTAATGATGACTGTCAATGTTATTTGGACACGACCGAAGAGTATTATCCATCTGATACGGTAATTTATCAAAATGGATGCGCTGAAAAGTGCACGTGTAAGTATAAAACGTGGGACTGTGATAATTATGAGTGTCCCACGGGAGACCAATGCCATATAGATTTGAAAGGAAATGAGGAACAGGGGATTAAAATTGTATCAGTAACTATTGGGTCCAGGTCTCTGACTTTTTTGGCCCTTGATATTTACCGTGCATCCCAATGATTCAATGGGCGTTTTGAGCTCGGTTTTGAGTCTCGTTTTTAGCGCTATTTAGAGATTAAAATGACATTAATAGACCCGAATTTGACTCCTTTTGAAGTGCCTGTTTTTGAGACATTGAATAGATTTATTCAACTACTCGGGATCAATCATAAGCAATTAACAATTCTATTTTAATTTTTTTCGGTCTGACGTTTTTGACCGTTCGAACGCGTTCTGGAGCGTTCTTGTGCTGGAAAATGCCAAGAAAGCATTTTTGAACGTTTTTTTTAAGAACAAAAAAACGTTCTAAATGGCCGTTCTGTTCTGTCTCGTGATGAAAAAAATGGCCCATAACGGTGTTCTTGCGTTCTTTTGTTCTGTTGGTGTTCTGTTCTGAAATTTTCAAGTTCTACAAAAAAACAGAACTTTTGCATCTCTGGTCGACTCAAAACGGAACTCAAAACGCCCATTGAATCATCGGGATACACGGTAATTTTTTATGTCAATTTTGACCAAAATATTTTTGACTAGTGTTCAATACAAGGAGCGTTAGTGTATTGGTTTTATTACATTAAAATAAATGGTGGTGATACGCAATAATCCAATTTTTATGGAGTACACCGGGTGCGCTATTATGTTTCGCGCGATTATGTTTCACTTTTTCTGTGTCGAAACAAGTCTATGTGAATTTTATTGCACTCTGATCCATGAATTTTTTTTTTCGAAAAAGTAGAAATAGGCAATACATTTAAAACCCTGATGAGGAATGCCTCCCGGTCGAAGATTGCCCGGAGGCGTTTGAATGGACACGCTGGACCGATGTTGATGCTGCAGCAAATGGAAATGACAGGGAAAGCTCGAAAAAAGCTAGGAAAAAATATCCAGGTTATGGAATTTGTCCTGATCCCCATACGACACAAGGTAGGTCCAAGGAAGAACCCTCAAAGGCTCGAGTTAGAATACAGTCTATTGAAAAAACGCCTCCTAAAAAAGTACCGATAAATCAAACCGTTTCCGGATCACGGGCATTTTTGAGACGGTAACTAAGGTAACTCCAAATATTATTGATCCAAAATTTGGATTCCAAATGTAAAAGTGGCGACATCTCAGTATCAAACTAGCTCATGTACGCCGTCTGAGTTCATTCCCAATAAATTATATAAATTCCCAGTCCAAATAAACCAAAAATTGAGTGAATTAAAATTAAAATATATTAAGATCATCTTGCGTGACACTTTGGATCGAATATTTGAAAATGCATACGTGTGTCGTCCGTCACAGTCTTCTTTGATATATTTTTTGCTTATCTGANATCTGATACGGTAATTTATCAAAATGGATGCGCTGAAAAGTGCACGTGTAAGTATAAAACGTGGGATTGTGATAATTATGAGTGTCCCACGGGAGACCAATGCCATATAGATTTGAAAGGAAATGAGGAACAGGGGATTAAAAATCTATCAGTGTGTCGAAACAAGTCTGTGTGAATTTTATTGCACTCTGATCCATAATTTTTTTCGAAGTAGAAATAGTACATTTTAAACCCTGATGAGGAATGCCTCCCGGTCGAAGATTGCCCGGAGGCGTTTGAATGGACGCGATGGACTGATGTTGATGCTGCAGCAAATGGAAATGACAGGGAAAGCTCGAAAAAAGCTAGGAAAAAATATCCAGGTTATGGAATTTGTCCTGATCCCCATACGACACAAGGTAGGTCCAAGGAAGAACCCTCAAAGGCTCGAGTTAGAATATACCGTAGTCGATTGAAAAACGCCTATTAAATCTGATATAAAAAATACTGAGAAATCAAACCGTTTCCGGATCACGGGCATTTTTTGAGAAGTTTTTTTGTTTTGTTTTGTACATTTCTACTTTTTGATTGTTGTAAAAATCAACCAAGTTACATTTGTGGTGCTACCAAGTCGGCCAGGTCGAGTCTAATAATTCCGATCAGTTATTAATATTTAGTCACAATTTGAGAACATAAACACTAAATTACATGTCTTTACGGAGTCGGCACATTAAGTATTTTATAACAGTTCGGTACTGTTAGTACCACTAGTTATAAAGGTACCTCCAAAGATTATTGATCCAAATGTAAAAGTGGCGACATCTCAGTATCAAACTAGCTCATGTGCGCCGTCTGAGTTCATTCCCAATAAATTATATAAATTCCCAGTCCAAATAAACCAAAAATTGAGTGAATTAAAATTAAAATATATTAAGATCATCTTGCGTGACACTTTGGATCGAATATTTGAAAATGCATACGTGTGTCGTCCGTCACAGTCTTCTTTGATATATTTTTTGCTTATCTGACATAAATTGAATTACAGTTTCTTCTGAAGATTTTTTTAGAAAGTTTTTTAAGAAAGTTTGTGAAAAAATAGGTAGATTTTCGAATTATAAATTTTTTCTAGATTTGTGATTTTTAGATTCTTCCGGTAATTCTTGGCGTTTTCTTCACTCGTGTATTGTAGATCGCGGTTTACATGTTTTCCCATTCGTAAATCATGAATTTCAAAAAAAAAATAATACAACATATAAGTTTCGGCGCTAGAGAGCAGTTTTGAGGTCAAAGGCCCTTTGAAACAAGAAATCCCTTTAACGGCTAAAATTTTGTGATCTTTTATTTCAAATTTGTGTTCTAAGGCTCGAACAGCAATAAATGTGAAAATTTCAGATTTGTTACCTTGCGGAGAAAATGGAATCTTCCTTAAAGGAATTCTAGAAAATTCTAAAAAATATGATAATTGAATGAATACCAATTTAATTATCAGTGCCGCGCCCATTTTGGCCTAAAAAGCGTCTCAAAAAGAAGTAAGGACTGTATGGATTTATGCACGGAAATTGTTTCCACAGCGTTAAAAAATCCACTTTCAGACAGTTGAACACGTTATTCTTTCACGAAAAACTGCCCCATCTCCAATTTTTCTATTAAAAATTGTAAATAGGTGCGTTATTTTTGATTTATTCTCAATATTTAACTCGAACAGGACTTAGCGGTTCTCCGGAGTATTGGTTGGTTTATTCGTTCTGCGACTGATCGCGTTGTGTGCAATAAGCGCGATCAGTTGAATAAGGAGGCCTGTCCCGATTTGGAGGCGCGTTACTGCTGTCCCACCGTGTCCCAGGCCGAGTGTCTCCCGGAGCACGGTCAGTGGACGCGTTGGAGCTCAGTCGACTCAAACGACGCCGACGGTGGTGACTACGAGCTGCTCGTTACGCATCGCGAACGCAACCCACAAATATGCCAACGGCCGTCCGCCATTGATTACCGTCACAATTCAAGACGAGTTTTCTTATTTTATTGAAAAAAAAATAATAATGTCAGAAAACAGAAAAAAAGAATGTCAATGAGCAGCCATAATTATTCCGCCGTCGGATTTTGACTCATCGCTAATCAATTCCATTCACCATAAAATGTCGCCCGGATTTTTTTTATCCCATAAGTGGGACAGGAGCGCCCGAGTATAATTATTGATTGTCAGAATACGGAAATGATTAATGATGCGCGAACGGACACATTATCCAATGCGTTTAGAACGGTGCTCTTAAAATGTAATCAAATTTGACGTTAAGGTTATTTATTTTGTTCGTTTCACTTTAGGTTGATTTTACATTGAACCTACGGAACGTTTTGAAAATTAAAACTGTTTACAGTGTATAGTTTACACTGGGTTCGGTCTTTAGGTTGTGTTCTGTCCCAACACTTGAAACAACCAGCCAACTAGAGGCCGGTCGGCAAAATTAATGCGTTGTCAATTTGTCTAAAATTTATCCCGTATGGGGACGCTGAGACTGTGAGGCTTTGAGCAGCTTTCCTATGATTTTTAAGGCTATTCTGACGACACCCTCACTGCCTGAGCGTCCCCATACACAAATACACAAATACACAGCTACACAAAGAAAAAGATATTTTGCCTCATTTTGTCAGGCACAACATATTAAAAGGTTAATTCACTTGATCTAAGTACTCGCAGAAAAACTGCGCCTATGGGTTATAAATTATACAGGTTTAGCCTCATGAAAATCGGCTGAGCGTTTCTAGAATAGAGCAATTTTATTCTTTTTTTCTTGCAATGGGGTGCTCCTATTGGCCAATATCATTTTAAAATATGCCGACACGGTATACTAGAAACGCGTAGCCGATTTTCATGAGACTAAACCAGTAATGTATAATATATTCAAAAAAAAAAGAATGTTGTAACCAGGATTCGAACCTGGATTCCCACGGTTAATGTTTTTTCAACGTGACGTACTAACCCTTATACAATTACAACTGATATAGCAGAAGAAGGTTTCGATCCTTCGACCTCTGGGTTATGGGCCCAGCACGCTTCCGCTGCGCCACTCTGCTGAAAACATAACATCAATATTGGCAAATTAATACAGTCTCATTTTTTTCGTGTGTATTTTGCGAGCTAGTACGATTGATTTTTTTATGATACTGTACTGATTTTCCAATAAAAATTAAAGTTGGTTTTTATCACATATTTTGACGAGTTTGAGAAATCATGCTACAATTCTTATTTGTTAAAATAAACGGGAGATCTTCAGCAGAGTGGCGCAGCGGAAGCGTGCTGGGCCCATAACCCAGAGGTCGAAGGATCGAAACCTTCTTCTGCTACATAAGTTGTAATCGTACAGTGGTTAGTACCTCATGCAAGGATAGTCCAGAGCGTGATGACCCAGGTTCGAATCCTGGTTACACCAATCTTTTTTTAATGAAATAATTTCCGAAAAATTTATTTTTTAAGTTTCTTGGCGCATTTTAGTTGTTGACTCATTATTGGGAAGGAAATTTCTAGATATAAATAAAAAATCTTGGTACAAAAATAATAATACCAAGTCCTTGGTGCTAATTTCAAATACTGTCCGAGTTTTTTTGAAAAAACGAAAAATTCTGGATAAAAAAGAATATCACAGCGCCCACAACAAATATTCTCAAAACAATTCACTGTCTAATTTTTCGTTTTTTCAAAAAAACTCGGACAGTATTTGAAATTACTAGACAGTGTCTAGTAACGTTTCCCGAAGTGTGGGCGTGATGCGTAGAAATTCGAGCGTAGAAATTCAGCCAATCAGCGTTGAATCGAGAATTTTTCGTTTTTTTATAAAACTAGGACAGTATATGTTAGCGATTGATAATTTTCTCCGATTTTCCCGCAATTTTTTTTTGCATTAATATAACATTTAACCAATACGGACGGCTTACGGGGTCTTGATTGTCAGTTAACGGAAGTGACTTATCAAATCAACGATTTTAAACGCCCGTTAGAAATACCCGTTCTAATCATTTTAAATATTTATTCACGAAAACTCCACCAAAAGTCACCCAAACGATGTTTTAACGCTTGATTTGGAATATGGCCTGGTGTGCTACAACAAGGACCAGGCAAATGATAAGTGCAGTGACTACGAAGTCCGCTTTTGTTGCGAATACGAAAAGGACTTAGATTGTCTCCTGATAAAGCGTCCATTCAATGGGAGACCAAATCCGACTTGGCTTCCACCCGATAGTTGTTGCGGAGATCGTCCTTATAACTCACATTTAAAGGTTTGTTGCCGAAAAGTTTCTGACCATGCTAGTATTTTTATAAAGATTTTTTGACTATTTTTCTTTTTTTTTCGAGATCTTTGACCACGCTCAATATTTTTTCATAAAGTCCTGGTTGAATGAAAAAAGTATAGTTTTTTTTAGATTTTCACATTGTTTCTTTATTATTAGATTTTTTTTTGGATTTTTTCCAGTTTTATTTTCAGTTTTTTTCCGAACTTTTTCCAGATAATTTTCAGATTTTTTTCTTAAATTTTTCTGAATGTCTAGTAGAATATTTATTCTAGTATTTGATAACAAAAAAACGCGTAGGTTAGATTATACATTTGAATACTATAAAGCTTCACCTCTTTATACACTTTCGTTATTCTCTTTTTATTTGAGAATAAATATTTACATATTAAAATATATTTACATATTAAAATATATTTGAACCTTATTAAAATGTGCACTTGATTTTCAATATAAAATAATCTTCATTTTGTCATTAAAAATTAAAATAAACAATTTGAAATTAAATAACAAAAATTAAATAACAATTTGATTAAAACGCGTAGGTTTAATCAGACATATGAATACTGTTAATGGATAACCTCCTCCATATAATTTATTTATTTATTTTTATTTGATAATCAAGTTCGTATTTTAATATTATAACTGCATTTGAAACTAGTATATAATTTATAATTTTCATAATAGTCCATAAAACCTTATTAATATTGTCCATAAATGTTAACCACTAGTGCTGACACATTTCTGGCCAACAAATGGCACTTTCTTCGAAACCAAAGAAAATCGGAAATGTTCGAATGATTTAATCTATTAAAGTTATTGAACCCTTTTTGTCAATCGCGATAATTCATGACCAGCTTCATAATGAAATTTCACTGTCATAGAATGCTTGTTAGGGATTCGATTCAGTGGCATGTTTCAATCACGTTTCTTTTCCATTTTAAATATCTTGTTTGATTTCTTACAGCTACCCCTGTTGTTTCAAATTTTTTTCATGTCAAATTTTTCTATAATTATAGAGCGCGTTTTTTGACTAAATATTATGCTTTAAAATATATATATATTTCAATTTATTAGTTGGACTCATAATAGGAAAAATAATTTCTATACCTGGCTCATCGGCAGAAGTTAATGTAATACAGTGGGCTGAAAATGAATGTGGCTGATAAATATGTTATAACTAACCCAAATGGTTGGGGGCTGATGCAAGCAGGACTGGGTTAACTCAAAACAGCAACACACCCAAAACATTTTGAGTGTCATTTTTTTTTTGGAAATTTTCCATAAATAAGAGACAAACTGCTTTCTAAAAGGGATTTATTTTTCTTAGAGGGAAGTAAATAAATTAAGTTGAAGCTTTTATCTGGGGATTTTTTCAAACATTTTTCGAAAAAATGAGACACTGTAGAAAAGCGCAGGCGGGAAGATTGATGGATTGTAGGTGGCCCAAAATTCCCTGATTTAAATTATTTTAAATGTGGCCGTAATGGGATTAGCGCCCTAATGTTATAATCACTTTTTTAACGGAAAAACGGCCGTAATAGGATAAACGGACCGTAATGGGAGCGCCCGTAAAGGGAGTAAGGACTGTAGTTTAAAACAACCTAAATACCCCAAAAAATCAAAAAAAGACTTTAATATACTACCATTATTTACCAGTAAACATGCGTACGGTACGCAGCGTACCGTTTTGGCGGGAAAGATCTTCAGATTTTGGACGAGTTTGGAAATTGAGAATCTGATGCTCTTATATTGATAATATAAATCGCTTTCTAGCTTTCTTTATTTACCAAAATTTTGGTCAAAAATTCACAGAATTTTTCACGCAAAGCAAGCTGTAGTTTTTCAAGAGTCAAACATATCCCCTGATATGAGTAGACCCTGTATAAACCCCTAATAATGATATTTCAGATATGTTGCAACAACATGAGATTGGTTGACATTGACGAAGGCTGTGACTCGATAAGCTATTAGAACTGTACTTATTTATGTAAAATTGTCACCTTTATTTGTATAAAATATATTTCATAGTAAACTATCAATTACTGTCTGAAAGAAAGAAATTTTCAAATGTCTGTTACATTTGAGCAGTCAATGTAAATTAATAAAACAACACAAAACTGAACCACGAGTATTTTTTTTGAAAACTTTGTTTTTCCTAATTTGAAAAAAAAAATTCTGAAAAATCAAAGGCTGAGTAATACAAAAATAATTTAAAAGAAGGAAATCGCCTTTCGGTGATTGGCCGAGCGCGCTCAAAAAAAGGACCAATGACAGGCAACATAGGCCTTAGACGCGCTTTCAAGCAATGTTACCAAAAAGTGGTAACATTATTTATTTTTTTCGCGTTTGAAAATCACTGCGATACCGGGGGTCTCACATTAAGCGACACCAAATTATAATGCAAAAAGTTCAAATTAAGACTTTGGTCAAAGTTAGAAAACCGTACCTTAGTGTGACATCTTATAATACAATTAAAAAAAAAATTATGGGAACAATTAATTCGTAAACAAATCAGTTTTAGAGAAAAAGAGGCATGGACAAGAAAAAGAGGCATGAACAAGACCACTTTTATTGAAAAAGATTTTTTTTTCTTAAAATAACGCACAAAATTGATATCTATAAAAACTAGTTCTGGGACAGTTAAACATAATGGCCAGAGCGGGAAACAGTGAAACATAACGGCCTAGGGCTTAACATATAAACATTTGTATTAGGGGAAAATATTTTCTCAAAAAAGTGAAACATAACTGCACGGACGGGAAAAAGTGAAACATAGCGGCGTACCCTGTGTATTTAGTAATGTACAATAATAATGTACTTCAGTTTTGAATACAGTCCTCAGCTACTTAAGTGATACAATCTAAAGTGTCACTACCCCCTTAAGTGCGACGTTTTCCCCGACTCGAATGTAAACAATATTTATTTGAGCAGCACAAAAAACAACCCTTATTATTTGTTGAGGGTATATCTGTACACATAATTACGAAGAGGGCCTATAGGGGTTTGGTTATGATTTTAATTTTATCGGAGCGAAATTTTAACCGCAGAAACAAGGGCGCCTTGGGGCCGACATGTGTAACAATGAGGTTGACAACGAAAATGAAATCAATTTTTGACATCCTTGCCGTATCTGATAAGCGTAACTTTCACTTTCTCATCTAATCCAAAAAAAGCGATTTTGACTTTCGAAGGACGCGGGAAAATTTGGCCAAAGCCAAATGTTTCATCTCTTATTTGAGTAAAATAGAATCTCAGCGGGGCCCCATCTCGTTTTAGAATGTTTCAAAAAGTCACGTTACGAGAGGCGAGGAGTTAAATTTAACATTTTTTTCGGCAGCCAAAAGGGCTTCCAAATTCTATTTTTTAACTACACCACCTGTGCCGTTATCGGGTCACCCTTTATCGGGCCAGAATTATTCCTCAAAATGTTGACCCGATAATGGCGCAGGTGGTGTATAACTGTTTATGAAATTAACTTTTGTTGCTAATAAGAAAAGTTAGGTCTAAAATTTCATACAGGGGGAGCGCCAAGTAAAGGTAAAAACGCCAAATAAAGGTGGAAAACCAAGTAATGGTGGGTGCCAAGTAGGGGTAGGTTTTATTTCGCCCTCAAGTAAGGGTACGCCAATACAGGCGCTCCCCTGTATATTTTGAGGTCTCCCGATATACATGTCTTTCTTGATGTGCGCTTTTTAGCAAAAATTTGTAAATACACCTCGATGTGCACAATTTAGACCACGTTTTTTCATCACTTTTGGTTAATCGAAAATGTACATCAAGACACCCCTGACTTTATTCAAGATACAGTAAAACACGTTGGGAACGTTGGCGCGTTGAGAGCGTTGAGGAAATTTTTCTCTCCAACGTGTTGGGAGAGCGTTGGCCAACTTTTCTATCACTGTTTTACAACGTTAATTTAAAATTACATGATGCATGAGAAGGCGGTTCCGAAAGTGACGGCATTAAACTGAAATTGATTTTTTAGAAAATGAACAACAACTGTTAAAAAATTGTTATGATGAATTAACAGTTGTACAAACTTT
>SCLG01000319.1:134001-149390 GCA_004367875.1 Oikopleura albicans | reverse complement strand
GAGGGCGGTTCCAAAACTGACGGCATTAAACTGAAATTGATTTTTTAGAAAATGAACAACAACTGTTAAAAAATTGTTATGATGAATTAACAGTTGTAAAAATTTTCGCCATGGATTGGTTTGACATTACAAAGATGCCAAAAACTTGTTCAAGTTGTGAATTGTAATAAACCTAATTCTGTCGTAGGTTAACCTCGTCAAGAACCGAGTTTTGACATTCTTCAGTCCATTCTGACCGGAAGTGGTTAACGATTGAAACTCGAAAACCCTGACAAATGACCAGATCGACACCGATTTTTATAAAAAATGGATTATTGAGCCATATTACGGTTTGAAGCTACACATATGCCAAATTACCGTGTGTACGCATTTCAAATGTTGCGATGATATCAACATGATACAGAAATAACTTTAACGGCGAAAATTTTGCCGAAAGACAAAGAAACAAAAATAAATTGAAAAAGGGCGGTCTCTTTAGACCGCCCCTTTTGAACATATTTTCAAACTTTATATCGTTTCATCCAACTACGCTCCCAGTGATAAGTTTTTAATTACCGAACGGTGATGCGCGAATCTGGACACGAGAGATGTCAAAGAGCAGCCAGGATGAGGAGCCAATCAACGCCGCACGAGTATATAGAAATGGTGTAGTAAGCCTGTTTCGCTGATTGGCTATCCAGCCTGGCTGCTACTTGGCGTCTCTGGTGTCTGGATTTGCGTATCAGCATTAGCTTACTTGCCATAGGCACTATTCTGCACCATAAAAGTCGACAGTAATTTGCTAATGCTTTCATAAGAATGAAATTTATTTTACATCAGTGAAACAGATATGATGAATTGATGACATACGAAAGTGATTTATTTTTTTTTTACTCGCAAAGTGAATACATTTTTTTACCAATAATACTAATAGACGATCGCAAATTTAAATTCGGACTAGACGATTTGTCGCGTTGTTTCGACCTCAAACTCGACATACTTTTTGATTTGATGAGCTCGAAAATTCGAGCCGCGTCGGACTTTGAGAGATGGCGTTGACTCTGTTGACGAAAGTTTTTATGACTTGAGAGAAAAAGTACACTACGTCGTCCCCAGTATCGAACGTCTTGGTTTGCGTCAAAAGCCGATATCGCCATATATATTAATATCTAAATTGATATGATATCAAATGTGTGGAATAATTTAGCCGAATTTGAAAATTGTATGAGCGATTTGATCAAAATTCGACATAATTTCTAGAATTAGTTGGCTTAACGAACTTGGCCAGACTGTCTCGATAAGATAATACCTCAAATTGTATTCTATTCATTATGTGACATAATAAAATGGAATACATTTTGAGATCTTAGCTTAGCTAGCTGTTATCTACTACTCAGCGTTTTACATGAATTTCCGCCGTTTTTTCTTTCGTATTTTCTAGATAGCCAAACTGGAGTTCTTTTCCGCACGTCAAAAACTCGAATATGGCCATCTAGAAAATGAGGAGAAAAGACGGCGGAAATTCATGTGAAATGCCGAGTAGTAGAATGGCCAACTGCATTACGCCTACTATCTAGAAATAATGCCAAATTTCGATACATAATTTGTGCCGTATTAAAAATCTGCCNAGAATATTTTCGAAAATTAACTTATGCTTGAATATACTACGTGTCTATGTTTAAACTAACGCGGATTAGCCAATTTTCGTATGCTTTTCAACGCTATTTTCGCCTAACCCCGTCACTTTTAGTACCGTCACACGATATTTTACGAACCTTTTCCGTCAAATCCCTCCCACCGAGACACTTTTCGATGCCGAAAATCTCTTCGATAACATTAAGATACCGCGAGGCTAGCATTCGCTTGACGACATTTTTTGACTTTAGATACTGTCCAAAACATAATACCAGTTTTAGGTTTGTCCCAATCATCGAATCAACAACTTGTTGGAGACATCTTTCACATTTTTCACGAATGAAGATATTTTCTTTGCTCGACTCAGTCATTAACGCCCCGATAGCGCCGTTTAGATTAGGGATAAGCTTTTTTCGGAGGCGCGCGAAAAGTTCCTTTAGGGCATCAATCGCTGCGCCAGCTATCTTAGATCTGAGACTATTGCAATGAATTATTACTTTAGATGGATACAAAACTTATTAGTAAAATGCGCAATAAAATTATATACCGGAGGGTCTAATTTTAAGTTGTACGGCACCCTGTGCCTTACCGCCTACGCCTTGTCTTCCCATGACAAGTCGCGAAGAATGTACAGAGATTTTTGAGAAAAATTATATATAAAATGCCATGAAGTTGATAGGAAAATCCAAAGATAAATTAGGGTTTATACGACAATTTTCCAAAATCTTTTGCATTTGTCTATGAGAAGAAAATATAAGAATTGGACAGGTCAATTTTTCGAAAAAAAAAACTGTTAGTACAGTTTTGTTCAGCTTGAAAAATAAATTTTAAAATTTTTGCCCATTTTTGCCCAAGGTTACTGTGTCACGAGATAATTGGGGATAAACGCGGCGCACGATATCTAGGGGTTATATCATTTTTTTTCAATTTTACTAACAGTTTTTTTTTCGAAAAATTGACCTGTCCAATTTTTTTTTTCTTTATCAATTTCATGGCATTTTTCATGATTTTCTGAAAAATTGACCTGTCCAATTTTTTTTTTTTTATCAATTTCATGGCATTTTTCATGATTTTCTGAAAAATATCTAAAAATTATGTTCAAATTGAACTGATTATCGCCTACTAATTACGATCTAATTTTTCCCCGCGTTCTATTTTCCCTATTGTCCGTTCGAGGTATACATATAAGAATTTTTTTGTGAACCATTGTAGTGGTATTTTTGGATACAGTCGTGGAAGCGAGAACGTAACACTTTCATTTGTCAAAAACTGTTACGTCCTCGCTATTTTGTTACGTTCTCGCTTCCACTTGTTTTTGGTCTTTTTTGGTGTGTTTAATGCCAACTATAATTTTTTTTCCTTACGTTTTGTTTTTAAAAAAAGCTAAATATAGCAGGTTTAGTTATTGAAAGTGATAGCCTATCACTAATATTCCAAAAATAACGCACAAAGCAAGAAAAACTGTCATGTTAAACTTTAGTTTCATGTCGACTGTTTCCCAAAAAGTGTTACGTTCTCGCTATTTTGTTACGTTCTCGCTTGTTACGTTCTCGCTTCCACGACTGTATAGGCTATATTTGTAAACTCCAAGGCTCCTTAACCTATGAACACCTATTCGGTACTTTTCGATATCGCCGATATCATGTCGGCTCTATTGTACAGCCGATACGATATCGGCGATATNTTTCCAAAATATTTTGCATTTGTCTATGAGAAGAAAATATAAGAATTGGACAGGTCAATTTTTCGAAAAAAAACTGTTAGTACAGTTTTGTTCAGCTTGAAAAAATAAATTTTAAAATTTTTGCCCATTTTTGCCCAAGGTTACTGTGTCACGAGATAATTGGGGATAAACGCGGCGCACGATATCTAGGGGTTATATCAATTTTTTTCAATTTTACTAACAGTTTTTTTTTCGAAAAATTGACCTGAACCATTGTAGTGGTATTTTTGGATATAGGCTATATTTGTAAACTCCAAGGTTCCTTAACCTATGAACACCTATGCGGTACTTTTCGATATCGCCGATATCATGTCGGCTCTATTGTATAGCCGATACGATATCGGCGATATCGAAAAGTACCACATAGGTGTTCATAGGTTAAGGAGCCTTGGACTTTGCAAATATTATTAAATTCCAGACAAAACCACGAATTTGTTTCATGCGCATCAAAAACAGACATTTTAGTTAAAATAGTTAATTTTTTTGTATCCATGGCTAGAGCCGTTGTCTCGGTTGCTTTCGGTAATAAAATTTCAGGGTGATTTGCTGAAAGGTCTTTGACGTCGTTGATTGCTTCTATAATATTTTCCCATTGAGCTTTTTTATCTGATAAAAGGGTGAGAGCATTTCCCAATATGATTGTGGGTGTTCTGTAATTATGTTTGTGAACAGACTCGGTCTTTCGTTTTGGCTTCGTTAAGGTCAGATTGACCGAGTGAAGCCTCTCATTGGACGTATCAGCTTTTGGATGTCGTGGCGATGCCCGTGGTTTTCCAGATTTAGTGAGGGAAGAGGCGGATAATGTTGAAAATAAAGTTGTTAAATTTAAATCGGATAGAGCATCTAAAAATAAAAAAGTGAGAAATGAAACTTATGTTGGGCTTCAGTCTCCTGGAAGGCCAAAATCGGTCACAAATTTAGTGAAAATTTGATAAAAATTATACAACTATAGGGTGTACAACCTAGACTGTTACATTTTGTTGCTTTATGTGAAGCTAAACAGCAGCAAAAATGTAATAGTAGGTTGGACACCCCGTAGATTGATGGGCGAATTATTGAAAAAACAGCCCTATTTAAACTTGTTTGGCGCACATTTTCGAGCCACAGAAATATCGTGTACAAAAAGGGCGCAGTTATCTTACGAAAGTTGCCGCGCGTACACTGATCTCAAATTTTCGAGAAAAAACATTATTCGGGACTTCCACCTACGCACTGANACTTGAACGATTTGAAGATGCGGGATTCAGCGTTGTTAATGGACTCGGCACAATTTCGAGAGAACTGGCATTTGGCAAAAGGGGCGATTCCGGTTTGTCCGAACCGAATGACGCATTTATTTTCGAGTCAATTGACTTCATCCTCTCCAGTCGCCTCTTTTTGGCCGAGCCACGTATGCTCCGCAAACTACACAAAAAATGTTACAGTCCTTGCGTTCAATACGAACGCACTAAATACGGACCATTTTTCCTAGTATCGACAATTTTTGAGAAAAAATGTGCCCAAAATAGTCGAAAAATGGACACTTTATGACAATTAGCATGTAATTAACTGGTTAAAACATTTTACTATACAGTGTAGTTCAACAATTAATCAGCCATAGCAAATTTTTACACGCACTTTAAATGACGAAACAATATCCTCTTTACGAATACGTCTTCCGATTTTGTCCCTATTAAGTTTTTTTCATCAAAACGGTTCTTTAATTTTGTGGGCCATTTAACTAGAACAAATTTTGTGGGCCATTTAACTAGAACAAATTTTGCAAAATTATAGAATGTCAAAAGTTAGTGATAAAATGTGGAAAAATAAAATTTTCAAAATCTCTGTGGCGAGCTCTAGAATTTTTGTTGGACATTCAAAAAATTCTAGAGCTCACTACAGACATTTTGAGAATTTTATTTTTCCACATTTTTTTACTAACTTTTCAAGTTCTATAACTTTGCAAAATTTGTTTTCAATTAAATTGGGCCACAAAAATTAGAGGACCGTTTTGGCAAAAAAGCTAAATAGGGACAAAATCGGAAGGCGTATTCGGAAAGAGGATATACAACTGCGTGCGGAAATTTGCTTTGGCTGACTCATTGTTGGACCACACAGTAATTAGACAAAATTTCATTCTAAAAAATGCTAATTACTTGCCTAAAAATATTTTTACCGTATGATTTACCTTGAACATAAGTCATCATCATCACTATGTGGTGGCAAGATATTCTCCAGTGATACGTCGTGTAGTTTTTCTAGGGAGGACATTTTTTGTAAGTGAGATAGACTATCCTGTCGAGATATCGTTTGCGAGTTTGTCATCTCTTCCGAACTTGAGCAAGACTTAAAATGACGAACTGGCCCAATCGGAATCATGGATTTTGGCTTACTAAGGACGCTGTGGCCCTGAGTTGACATGGTCGGCGATGATTCGTGCGTTCGCGTAGTGGAGGATGGTGAATATGCCGACACCGGACTATCGCGATGTGATGAACCAAGCGATCGAGCTCGAATCATGGAAGCTTTTTTGAGCATGTTATTTTCACGAGCTTCTTTGAAGTACTGGGTTTTGAGCTGGTGTTTATTACCGTTTGAATGTCTAAATTTTTTTTGTATTAAATACTGTTAGTAATCAGACTTATGAGGGGTCATTAGTAATGACTCACTACTAAAGCTCGCGCCGTTTGAGGTTCGGAAAACATACCGAAACCGGTACAAAGGTTTTTTGTTAGAATGGAGTCATTTTCATGACCTTCAACCGTTCGGCCCAGGTAAAGTCGGCGACGTCAAAATAAATATTAGAAAGATCCTGCAATTTGGTATGTAGGTGTAACTTTGCCAAAATACCGTCATGGGACAAACGTCCGTTATGGGATAAGAGACTGGATAATTCTTCTTAGATAATTTTCTTGTTTAAAGCATTACGGTTTTAGACTAAAAATCTTAGTTCGATTAAATTAGTGAGAACAATTGTGCTACGAACCTCGGTGGCAATTTGGGTTGCCGAGGTGAGACTTCGGGCGAAGATCTATAAACCAATTCTTCATATGTTTTTGGCTTGCGGTGATTTTTGATCTCGCCTAGCTTTGCTTTCCCAGTTGTTTTGATTTCGCTAAATAAGTATATTAATAAGATTTACAATTTTTTGAAAAAAAAGAGAAGAGACGTTTTTAGCATTAAAGAGCACTTTTCATCTTAAAAGTCCGTTTGGAGTCAAGAAATGTTCTTTATTGACTAAAGATGTACCCTTTTCATACTGTATTTCTCATCTCAAAGTCGTGCTATACGACCCGAACTACATATACACCACCCGCGCAGTTGTCGGGTGGGGGAAAAGGATAAAAAAACCGCCGATAACCGCGCAGGGTGCCCGATAACTACGCAGGTTACCCGACAACTGCGCAGGGCTTAGGCGGAAAAGTGAAAAGTTTTTTGGGGAAAAACCTGCCCGATAAGAGCACGAGCAGCTGGTGTATACCACATGACGGGTTATCTTACCACTTTTTTGGGCAAAACGTAGAGGTCTCCAATTATTTTACCAAATGTCCTGACAAATTAGCTTACCAAAGTTGCCTTATTTTACCCCTGTTTAGCGTTTATAATGGTAAGATAACCTCTCAGATGGTGTATATATATATGGTGTATATATATATGTAACGTTCAGAACAATCTGATTTTTTCCGTTAAGAAAAAACTAAAATCTTCTAATCAAGAAGCTACCTAAGTAAAAATGTAGATTATCACATGTTGAGTATCATCAAATCTCTGTTACATACCATGTATGCTACATGTATGCTACATAACATTGGCTATGTAACATCTACACCTACGTGACATTAGCTACATCTATGTAGCATCTACACCTATGTTACATTGGCTATGTAACATCTACACCTGTGTTACATAGCTACACCTATGTTACATAGGCTATGTAAGTACCTCGTAGTCGGATCCGGTGGACGTGTTTCATCCGGAGGACGCGTCGCATGTGGCACACTGCTATCATCCAAATCCGCCGAACAACTCGTAGGGGCCTGTGGTCGCCAAATGACATACGAAAACGTTTGACCGGGCTTTTCCATGGATGTGTCCTCCTGAGTAGCGACCAAAAAAAGAAACGATATTTCTTCACAGAAATGATCGATTACAAATGGTGCCGCTTCCGCTTCCAACCCGGTCGAAATTTTTTTCTTTAAAAAACCGTAGAGGTCAGTTACTTTTTTCTCAATTAAAGTAACGCCAATGGTGCCAGTCGTTGTCTTTGAGGGGATACTGTTGCAATGGTCAGCCATCAAAGAAGCTGCAAAATGTGCTGTATGGGTTTGTAATGTAAATATTAAATTTTCATTATCTTTCAATTTTTTCCGTTCATCTCCTTATAATTAAATTTTTTGTTGGAATATACATCTTTATATGTTTCACCCTGCGCCGTTATGTTTCAAGTTTTCTTTTTGTTTGATTTTTTTTCAATTTGGTTTTGAAAGATAACGGCGCAGGGATTGTATCACAAAACTTGCTCCTTTTTTGACACTGGTCAACTTTTTGTACATTGTCAAAATTATCACTATTAAAAACTATTTTTTTTTTCGTGCTGACGCCCTAATAGGGGCCATATGTTATCACAATCAGCTCTCTAAGATTTTAATTCTGTGATTTTTTTCTTCCGAAACAAATTCACATATTGATTATTAATTGTAAATTCATTGCAAACCAAAGCCTTTTCTAACTAAAACAGTTGGATTAAAAGGACGAGCTGTTTTCATAGTGTGCGTGATTTCTAATAATTTATCCCAACGCGTCTTTTGATCGGCTTTTAACCGCACCGTTATTGCGGGCTTCGTTTTAGATGAACTGTTATATTGATGAAAATATTGTTTTCTAGAATATCAGCATGATTATTTTTTTATTCTCAAGCTTGCAAAGTCATTTTTCTCGGTTTCAACTACAGCGTGTGCTACGGTCAGAGAGAAAACAGTAAGCGGTGCCGACCTCGCAAAATCTAAATTTGCAAAAAAGTTTGGTCTATATCGAGGCCTCGCGATAAGGCCAGTCATTTATCCAATGAACCGTGCAACTTCACAGAAACTGGATTAGGGCCCTAATAGGGAACTATATTATATGGATATAAATCCATTTTTTCATTTTGAGTACAATGGCCGTGCCAGTTTTTCGATTTTGTGAGTGCCGCACCGCTTATTTTTTTCTTTGACGGAGCAATTAACGTTCAACCAAAAAAACACCGTTATTTTTTCACCTTCCTTAACATTGGTGCACTTGTTGTTCTGCTTTCGATTCCACCTCGTCGTAATCTTTGAGCTTACAATTCGGTTACAAAATTATTATTAGTTTCAATCTAACTACTTATCAGATGTAGTTTCATCAGTAGATCACGAATTTGGAAAATAAGAATTTGGAAAAAATCTACAACTCCTAACCAGTTATCTTAACACCTTTTTTGACAAAACCGTTGTTAAGATAACTGGTTAGTTGGTGTGACACGCTAAGTATTACGGAGTACTCTATATTTGATGCAAAAAAAAAAATATTAAAAAAATTGTTACCGCAAATCTTGTTCCATTGTTTCGGCGGTTTCACTTCAGAAATTTTTGATTCCTCCTCCCAGTTGAATGAACTGCGTCCAGACGAGCAAATATCGAAAGTGTCCGTATAAGTATCCACATCATCATCTGACATCGTCGCGCTGTTATTATCTGGGGTTGTTTTCAACAAATGAATATCGCTAATCGACCGAAGTGAAAAAAAAATATTTATCCCATATTCTAGAAAATAATTATAAATAATGCATATTCTGAATAAATGGAAAATGAAAGTTGGAGATTTAGATGCTGAACTTTACAATTGGTTAACTAGGAAACGCTCTTAAACTGCGGTACTGTTTTTGGTTAGACCTACTTTTAAGTCTAAATACACCACCTGCGCCGTTATCGGGTCAACATTTTGAGGAATAATTTTGACCCGATAACGGGTTTTGACCCAATAACGGCGCAGGGCGTAGGCGGAATGTCTGGAAAATTTTAATCGAAAAATTTGACCCGATAACGGCACGAGCGGGAATTTCAACTTGTTTTGAGAAGATAAAATTTTGACCCGATAACGGCACGAGCGGTGATTTTCTAGAACGTCTCATATTTATTTTATAAAAAATATGTAGTATATTATCGGACATTGACCCTTGGCCTATTTATTAAAAAACTTTTTCGTACCATAAGAATTGAATTAAACAATGAACAATTAAGCTAAAAAAATATACGAAGAGGAACCAATAACGACACAAATTAGAGCAGATGTTTATATTAAAAAATGATCATTATTTCGGAAAAAAACTTGCCTTTAAAACATTTTGAAAAATAGAGAAAAGATCGAGACGACTACAAATTAAAGCATTAAGTTAAAACAAATACAGAAAAAAGATTCATACGTATTTTAATGACGAATGGTTTTCACCCGATAAAGGGTGACCCGATAACGGCGCAGTGCGTAGGTGGGGTGGCTGGAAAATCTTTAGTCCCAATTTTGACCCGATAACGGGTTTTGACCTGATAAAGGGTGACCCGATAACGCCGCAGGTGGTGTATACAAAGAAACGTGTGAGATAAATAAAAACGGACAAAGCGTTACATTGTCTATCCAAAAAAGGATTATTGTATTTTCAATAAAATAACCATATAATTAGTCGTGTTTTATTATGTTGCGAAATTGGTTTTTCGCTGCAATTTAATTAATTAACAATTATTTTAATTTTTACTATGTTAAATAACGGGTACCCTATGGCCCATAGGCTATGGCTGTTAATAACAATCTTGTCCTTCAGCTCATATTAAGTTTTATAAATAAAAAGTTTTATTTACCGGTGAAAGACGTCACAACTTTATAGATCACATAATAATAGTAATTTTATGATTTGTTGTCTGAAATCGGTTGTTACTAATTTGCGGGTACAAGGCGAAGAGAAATTAAATTAAATCGCGACTGCAAGTTAACAATCCCCTGTGACGTTTATATGCGGGCTCACGTGACTTCCATTAAAGTTTCCCCATATCTGTTTCCCTGTCATTGGTCCCTACTATGCATTTTTTTGTCAATTTTTTATTTGTTTATCGTGCAACCTACCGGATAATTGCGTAGGGTTCGCAGCCTACACCACCTGTCTACGGTTTACAAAACGATGAGATTAAAAGGGTGCTGGAGTCCATGAATTTTGTTATCTTTTACGAATTTTGTTTTCTTCTACGAATTTTGTTAACTTTAGTGCCAACTAAAAAGGTAAAAATTGACTGTAGCGAACTGTTAACTTCATGAATTTTGAAACTTCCATGAATTTTGTTAACTTCCAGGCATTATGTTAACTTTACCCAAGACAGTACAGCGTCAACACATGTGTTACCATCGCTAGTTGTCACTAATTATAAGTCATTACCAGTACATTTTTGGATCTCAAATTTTTGCATCATGATTTGTACTGATTTGGTACCTTAAGATTGTTTAGGCTAATAAAAAAACGATTAATTATATCTAGTAGAGTTATCTAGTAAAGTTATTTCGCATGAAAATTCAGAAATTCAATTAAGCGGTTACGAGGCGTTAACTTCCGTAGACAAGCGGTATACCGTATGTTGGCGCACAGACTGTCGGGCTTTGAGCAATCTTCATATGATTTGTGACGTCATTTTTCAATTCAGATTTAAATCGTATTCCGATTATTGNAAACTTCCATGAATTTTGTTAACTTTACCCCAGACTGTACAGCGTCAACACATGTGTTGCCATCGCTAGTTGTCATTAATTATAAGTCATTACCAGTACATTTTTGGATCTCAAATTTTTGCATCATGATTTGTACTGATTTGGTACCTTTAGACAGAGGTCGGCAGATTTTGTACCCTTGTCCGCGGACAAGGAAAAACTCGGAAAACTTTCAATGGTAGGGTACAAATTTTTTTGTACCCTTTTTTCAGTGAATGGTAGGGTACAAAAAGTCAATTCCTGCCGACCTCTGCCTTTAGATTGTTTAGTCTAATAAAAAAAACGATTAATTGTATCTAGTAGAGTTAGCATGAAAATTCAGAAATTCAATTAAGCGGTTACGAGGCGTTAACTTCCGTAGACAAGCGGTATACCGTATGTTGGCGCACAGACTGTCGGGCTTTGAGCAATCTTCATATGATTTGTGACGTCATTTTTCAATTCAGATTTAAATCGTATTCCGATTATTGCTTTGGTTGAGATTTGGTTAAATCCAGATAGCCCCGATATAACGCGTCGAATGCTAAAACCTGAGCAAATTTTATTCTCAACTTTTGTTGAATCATAAAATCGTTGAACTACAGGTGTTTTATGGATGGTACCAAATATTTACAGATCTATAATTATCATCAGCTCATATAATACAGATTTGTACAACGCTTACACTGAGTTTCAAGATTAATTGGTTTCAAAATTTATTGGTTTGATAATGTTCTGGATTTTTTGGTTCGGGTAAAAACTACAAGAGAAATATACCTGGTATGAGATTATGAGGTTGTAAGTATTTAGTGAACCCTCACTTTATATTCGGTACCCCTAAGGTGAATCATGAGGTTAGGGTTACAAAAAAGTCCAGCCAAGTCAAACTATGCCATGTGCGAAATACCATTAGTGCCGAGCTCTGCTAGTCGCTTTGCATTTTTATCATATTTTTGAATAATTTAATATTATTCTTATTTATCAGCATTCTACAAAAAAAAGACTATTTTTAAGTCGTACAATAAAGTCATGTACTCAATTTCAAGGTATACAATGTGATTATTTGTTTATCTTGTTAAATATAAAGATATCATTAATATCTTACTTAAAGTAACGCATTTTAATAAAACCGTGAAATTGGGAAACGCAGCAAAAAAGGGTCCCAAAATAAATTATTTAGTGTTTTATACACTTCTTCCCGTAATGAATTCATCCGTGATATATGAAGCTCAAACAACGGACTACATGTTAACAACGGACAACATGATAACAACGGACTACATGTTAACAACGGA
Organism: Oikopleura albicans; assembly: GCA_004367875.1. Lineage (NCBI taxonomy): Eukaryota > Metazoa > Chordata > Appendicularia > Copelata > Oikopleuridae > Oikopleura > Oikopleura albicans. Next base: position 137,033 of record SCLG01000319.1, on the reverse strand, counting down.
CAACATGATAACAACGGACTACATGGTAACAACGGACTTTATGTTAACAAATGAAGCTCAAACAATGGACTACATGATAAATTTTGATGAAACTCAAACAACGGACTACATGTCAACAACGGACAACATGGTAACAACGGACTACATGATAACAACGGACTACGGGACCGTCTTATGTGATGAAACAGACTACGGTCGGGAAACACTAAAAGTGGTTTATTGGAATAATATTGAAAATATTACGGAATTATATGGCGGCCTACCGTTTGGCCACTTACGAGCTTCGTACAATGTTGAGCCTATGGATATAAAATACAGTTGAAATGAACTTACAGTTTAGAAAATATAGAGGTCTATATACCTCGTATTCGTAGTTATCTAGCAGATTTCACTTCAACTGTGCAAACAAATAATGTTCAGAAAACGTAAAACTGCGCAGTCTGTAGATGAATTAAACCAATGATTAATGTTTGAAGACATGTTAAAACTTTTATACTAAAATTACTTCTTTATTTTCATTATATCTGTTCGAATCTAACCGTTACATTTTATATCCTCGTTTGAGTCCCTAGAAGCTTGTATTAGTCATTGTCTTGCTCAAAGTGATCTTTGGAGGAATTTGGTTCGTATAACCCATAACTATAGAAACGATGTATACTGTGACCAATTCATTTACCGGAACGATACGGGCATATGCGACCTGAGATCTTGGATTGACACCTATGGCCAACTTTATTCTGAACCGTTTATTGAACCAGATAATAATAATTATATTGCTTCGGGATTAAAAAAATCATTTACGAACTAAGGTTATCTCAGTTCAATAAATTAGGCGTTATCGAAACTTGTACACTCCCCCCTCATGATTAGGGCCCCTTTTGTCTGAAAAAGTGGCCCTTCCTATTGGTTGGCCTTTATTATGAGAAATGGTGGCCCTTATTATGAGAAAGCGGGCCAAGGTGGCCCTTATCGTGGGGGCCCTTATCACGAGGGGGGAGTGTACCTATAAATCAAACTTAAAACTTTAAATTCAATGTATGCTGTCATTACAAGTTTCTTCAAAGTAGATATTGAACATATACAGTACCATCGAACGAACTTTTTATTAATTTCATCGGTTTTTAAGCCATCACGGGTTTTATTTGAGCTTATTTTTGTGGGTATTGTTACAATGTATATCCCGTAATAAAAAGGTAAAAGGTGTTTGCGTATTAAAGGTCGATTAACGATTTCCGAAAAACGAATATTATTTGGTATATCGTCCGTTATTAACCACACTCAGAAAATAATTGTCAAATAAAATGATACATTAATGCTTCATAATTAACTCTCACAAATTACCTCAAAATGGGCGTAGGGATTATATAAATTAGGATTTTATAACATTTGAAGCCCGTTTAAGTGTTCGTTACTGCAGGTTCTATTCAGGGCTCGAAATAAGGTCATTTTTTTTGCTTGTTCAACAATTCGGCAAATGGACCTTTTATTGATAAGTTGGTTTTGAGACACTTAGAATTTTAAATGATCAAGAAATAACTTGTTTGATCGACGTTTCGCTGTTTATTGCATTTGCAAGAATGAACTAAAAAGGAAGAACGAAAATTATTTGAGTAATTTGGCAAAGAGGCGTCAGATTCACCCAAATTAATTCTACTGGAATAACATGACAAGCGGGCTTTAACTCCCAGGGGTAAGTGCGTGTAAATATACACGCAACGCGTTTTTTTTTGTCGATTTAAGACATATGGAGGCTCCATAGGGCAAAACGGGTATTGGTGACCCCCTTCAACTTGTCGTGAAAATTCGATTGACGTTGTTTTTTGCGTAGGTTGGAGATTTCAAACAGCTCTCTAGGGGGCCCTGGTGGCCCAAGTCAATTTCTGAATAGACAGATCGACGTAGTTGGACGAGCTCTACAATTTGGCTTTACCAGTTTTTTCAATTGTTGCGAATTAATGTGATTTTTTAGTGCGTGTTTATTTACACGCATTTTCCCCCTACGGGTTCCCAAAAACTCCTTTCCCTAAGAGTTAAAATGTAATAAACAGCGGAACGACGATTTTACAAGTTAATTCTTGATAGTTCAAGGACCTTTTATTGTTGGAAAGATTTTTAAATTACAGTTCCCAACCAAAACAACCCTAAATACCTTATATTGACACAATGTGTGCCATTATTTTGCAAACTTGCTCCTCAAAAACTCGTTAAAGCGCGAATTCAAAGATTAGTCTCTGATGATAAGTTTTTCTATTATTTTACTGTGAAACCTTAATGAATCATTAAGTACAGGTTTTATCCACATAAATAGATTTTTCGTATCAAGAGCGCAGACGGGTTTTTGTAATTGTTATCGATTTAAAAAATTCTTTTTTGAACTTGGGGCAATAGCCCTTGGCGCAAATTCTTTGTGGTAGGTTGATTTTGAGATAAACATTGTCACATATTTTAGCTATAACGTCATTGTGTCACTTATTTGGTTGAAGACTGTTTAAATACACCAACTAACACTTTATGTTAACACCATTAAACGTCAAAAACTGTTAACATAATGTAATTTTGTTAACATAATGTGGTAGGGCGTTTGGCTAAACAATTGGAAATCGAAGTTAATCAAATCCCAAAAAGTGTTAACATAATGTAATTTTGTTAACATAACGTGTGTTAACATCACGTGTTAGGTGGTGTAAATTATGTATTATACCGTCTTAATTTCTAAGCCCGACACAAGATGTGGCACAAATGATTACGAGTCTATGTCATACTTTGCATATGGTTCAGAGTTGGAGCCTGTAGGATCGTATACAGGTAAATTTAAGCCATTTTATAATGTTTTGAGACTTATCTGGACACATGACTCATGTGTGACATGAGGTCCAATCACACTCATATTCGGTCACAAAGTTTTTACGTAATTCGCATTCTCTCATTCAGCTGATAGTCTGTGTCCAGGTGAGTTACTATCTGCAACCTGCGATGATGAAAAGTTCGCAATAATGGTGGATGAGCCCTGTAGAATACTTAACTATCCTTAT